>JANHAO010010975.1:0-17303 GCA_026873985.1 Saraca asoca | reverse complement strand
AACTGTATAAAAGAAAGCCTAAAGCAAGAGAAAAGAGAGAACTAGCCTAAACCTCAAAGAAGGATTCTAAAACATAACATAACATCACTAAAACTGGTTACAAGGGGTCCTATTTATAGCCCTTTTTCGCATTCACCACGACTGTGCTTGAAAAAATAGCCTGGGTGTGCTTCATGAGATTTAGATTTATTAATTTGTAACTTCCAGCTTGTAACATGGCCTGGCTGTGCTGTGTAACACGACCGTGTTATGTGCATGATTTTCTGAATTCTTGCAAGTTTTTCTTCAGGCTTCAGGCAGCATCTAACACAGCCTAGCTGTGTTGTGTGGCATGGCCGTGTTCTGTGCATAGTCTCTAGTTTCTTTGATTTTTGCTTCCCGAACTTCTTGTAGCTCCTAGCACGGCTTGGCTTTGTTCCATGGCACGACCATGCTAGGTGTATTCTTCATGTTTTCTTCAATTTTTGCTTTGTTTCTTGCATGTATTCCCCTTCTATCTTTTCCTTGATCTAGATGCAACTTCATTCACTGAATTTCTTCCTTCTTTTTCACCCTTTACATCATCCTACGTGAAAAATACAAACCAAGAGTAGTATCTAGGACAAAACATAAAATCAAGGTAAAAATACTAACAAAACATAAAATACTATTAACAAAATAGACCAAAACTATCTTGTTTTCATGCCCTTTTTCCCATTTATCAAAAAGCCATTCAAGAAGGCACTTTTGACATCCACTTAATAAAGCTTGAAATTTTTAAAGGATACAAAAGCAAGAAGCATTATAATGGATTCTAATCCAACAACAAGAGCATAAGTTTCATTATAATCACTACCTTCTTACTAATTGTATCCATGTGCTATTAATCTTACATTGTTTCTTACCATATTTTTGGATTCATCAAGCTTGTTGCAAAATACCCATTTTGTATTAATGGTTGGATGATTGAGGGGCTTTGACACAAGGTTTCATACTTTATTCTTTTCAAATTGATTAAGTTCTTCTTGCATGGCATGGATCTATCTCTTATCAAGCAACACTTCATTGATTTTTTTGGATTAATTCTTCTTGAGGATCTTGTTTGAACTTCATAAGAAGGATCACCAATAATTTAAACCAATGTATAGTTTGGTTCTTTCTCCATTCTCTAAGAAGAGTTTAGTTCTATGACCTAGTAGCTTCCTCCTCAGGTTGCTCATTCTAATTCTCTTTCTCTTTCTACACTTCTTGCTCAATCCATCTTTCTCATAGGAGTCAGCTTTAACTTTTGGATCTATATGTTGTCCTTGCTCCTTTTGAGCAATTAATGAATCTCTATTTTTCATGAATCCATCATCATCTAATGGTCTACTCAAAGGTAAATCATTAGTTTCATCAAACACAACATGCATGCATTCTTCTATAACTAGAGTTCTTATGCTATAAACTTTACAAGGTTTGCTAGTGGTAGAATATCCCAAGAAGATCCCTTCATTCAATTTTGAATCAATTTTTCTTAAATAGTCTTTCATATTGTTCAAGATATAACATTTACAACCAAAAGCATAGAAGTAACTAATATTGGATTTTCTTTCATTCTAAAGATCATAAGGAATCTTCCTTAAGATAGGGCATATCAAGCATCTATTTATGATATAACAAGAAGTGTTTATGGCATCCATCCAAAAATATTATAGAAGATCATTTTCACAAAGCATGGTTCTAGCCAATTTAATTAAAGTTCTATTTTTTCTTTTCACTACTCCATTTCGTTAAGGAGTTCTAAGACATCAAAAATTATGGCCAATCCCATTTTCTTCATTAAAAGTTTCAAAAAGGTTATTTTCAAATTCTACACCATGATCACTTCTAGTTCTTGATATGCACACACCTTTTTCATTTTGAATCTTTCTGCTAAACTTTTCAAATACGTTAAAAGTCTCATCTTTATAAGCTAGAAAGAGTACCCAATTATATCTTGGGAAATCATCAACAATAGTAAGACCATATCTTTTTCCACCAAAACTTTGGATTTTAGTTAGACCAAAAAGATCCATATGCAATAACTCCAAAGGTCTTGAAGTGGAAACAACATTTTTGGGTTGAAAAGATAATTTTACTTATTTCCCTTATTAACAAGCATTGCATATGTGAATTTTTCAAAGTTAATTTTAGGAAGGCCAAGGACTAAATCTTTTTTAGAAAGATTTGAAATAAGATGCATGTTTATATGTCTAAGTTTTCTATGCCAAAACCAACTTTGATCATTTGTTGAAACAAAACATTTTTCTTCCTTGAAGAAACATTCTTTAAGGAAATCGTATAAATGTTATCCATTCTATGGCCTACATAAGATATTTTGTTATTGGAGATACTTTACATATAATAATGAAAGGATTCAAATACAACTCTATAGCCTTTGTCACAAATTTGACTAATGCTTAAGAAATTGTGTTTGAGTCCTTCCATCATTCTAACATTATTAATATGGGATGAAGAATTAATACCAATTTTACTAATTCCCACAATCTTGCATCTTGTGTCATCACTAAGAATTACTTCACCTCCTGAAATTAGTTTGAGAGAGATAAACTCATTTGAATCTCTTATCATATGATTTGAACAACTACTATCAAGGAACCATTAGTCCTTTCTAACATTACTATTAAGGTGAACCTCGATGTAGTGCTCTCTGGCTATGAAGCAAAAGTTTGCTACTTCCTCTTTGCCTTCATCTTGTATTTCTTCATCGAAGGAGATGGATGCATCATTCTAAGTGGCCAGCATTGCTTTCTTCTTTGGTGACCTCATTTGGAACTTCTTTTTGAGATTCAGGCAATCTTTCTTGATGTGACTAGGGTTCTTGCATTCAAAGTAAGTTGCTACCTAATTGCTCATTTCTTTTCTTGCTTACTCTTTTCTTTATGAATGGCTTTTGTCTATCTTGTCATTTTCTTTTGTACAAATTCATGAATCTTTTTACAAGATATGCCATTTCCTCATTTTCATTTTCAAATTTTTCTAATTTATCTCCTTCTATATTTTCTTGAAGTAGAAGCTTTAAGGGCAATATTTCTTTTTCTTTTATCATTTGTATCTTTCATATAAGTTTTTCATATGCTAAGAGCTTGCCTCTTACATCATCATAGGAAAGGGTTTCAAGATTATTACCTTCTTAAATAACATCACACTTGGATTGTCATGTCGTTGGAAGACTTCTAAGAATCTTCATGATGAGATGAGGTTTGAGAATGATCCTTCCAAGAGCATGGAGACCATTTGTGATGGTAAAAAGTCTTTACATAGGTTCAGTTCTTCCACCTTCCTTCATTCTAAAAAGTTCATACTCTTCCATCAAAATGTTAATGCAGGTTTGCCTTACTTGTTGTTTCTTCAAAAGAGATTCAGAGCTTATCCTACATGTCTTTGGCTATTGTGCACTTTGAGATTTTTTTTGAATTCTTTTGGTTTAGCAGCACATATGATAGCATTTTTGGCTTTCGCATGGAGATTACTCTTTTTCTTTTTAGCTTCACTCCACTCACTCTTTGGTTTTAGCACTTGTTGACCACCTTCTTCTTTCATTAGGATGGTAGGCTCTTATTCAATAATCTCCCAAATGTCATCATTTATGGCTTAAAGGAAGATCATCATTCGATTTTCCAATAATCAAAATTGTTTTCATCAAATAATGGTAGTCTAGATGTGGAATGTCTTTCTTGTCTATGCAATGATCCAAGGTTATCCATCTTATCCCTAGAAAATCTTTACTAAAAAATGGTTAAGCTTTAACACTAGAGACTAGCTCTAATGCTAATTGATAGGATAAATGCACCAAGAGGGGTGAATTGGTGTATAAAATAATTGGCAAGTTTATATTTAAAAACTTCCCCCTAAAAACACAAGTAAATAATATGTATGAAAGATCAAGTAAATATCAAAAAGAGATAAGCAAGTTAAAGTGCACTCAAATAAAAGTGTAAGGAAAGAGAATGATAATACCAATGCACAAAGGTTTGATGATCTAAAGAGAATACCATGTCTTTGGGTCTACTCCTCTCTCTTTCTCTCTCTCTCTCTCTCTCTCTCTCTCTCTCAAGGTCAAAGCCAACCTTGAGGGCAATCCACTAGCATTTTTTCTTTTTAAAGCCTTTACAATCTTTCCCACTTGACCTTTCAAGGACCAAGCATTCCTATCTCTCAAATTGAGATTTTCCTAGTTTCACACCAAGGCAAAATTCTTAGCTGTGAGGCCTCCGTAAGTATTTCATTCATACTAAAGCCCTAACTAGTGAACCTTTTACAAAAATCAAGAATAAAAAATAATTTGTGATGGTTGTTGGAACTAGCTAAAAATAGTACTGAACCACCAAAGCTAGTAGCTAGGATGAAGTAAGGATGAATCCATCAAAGCCAGTATCCAAGTCAATTGTATGCAGTAAAATAAAAAAATCAAGAGAATTAAATTAGGAATAAATTGAAATTAAGATCAAATCTCACAATCATGAAAGAAATCGTGTAGAAATTCTCTTAGATTGAAATGAGAATTTAGTTACATATTAATGGTAAAATAAAATGCAAAGAAGAAGGGTAAGAGTAAACCTAATTATAGATGAAGTCCTACCCTAGTAGAGCTCCTTTCCTCCAAAATTTAGAGACAACACAAAAAGAATATAAAAGATATTACAAATTAAGCTCAACTATCTATTTATAGGTTTAGTGCACTAGTTCTTGGTTGGGCTGCTAATTAGAAGAAGGCCAATTTGTGATTAACACAATTTATACATAATTTATATCCCCTTATACTTGGTCTTTTATCATGTTTATGTGCTTAATTAGACACTTAGGTTTGATTTTGTGATTTGTTAAGTTTTTCTGCTTAATTGAAATTACTCTATAAATTTACATAGTTTTGGACCATTTAAGGGCATATTTAAAGTCTTGGACCTTGGTTTTAGGTGATTCTTGTGTCTTTAGAAAGCTAAGAAAAAAGATATAAAAATGATATACAGAGTCTCCAACCCAGTTCAAACATTTTAGAGGTGAACCAAAGCCCACAAGCTAAAGCAGAGTGTTATGCTGCAACCCAAAACTCATCCTACTGTTTCTACATAAGTGGAGCTCCAAAAATCATTTTGGTTCAATCAAGCCCATAGGATGGCTAAGATCTAGTCTAAATTTAATTACAAGGTAGTGAACTTAAGTGTTTAAATCTGTTGTGGGGTAGACTGCTCTGAAAAGCTATCTTGGTGTTTAGTCCATAAATTGAGCTAGAGATTGAGTTTTTATACATGATTAAAGTCATTGGAAAGCTAAGTGATAGGCCTACAATTGATTTGAAGAGTGTCATGTCCAAATAGGCCACCTTCAAATCGTAGTCCCACTAAGAGGTAGTACATTGAGCCTATAAGTAGTTAGTTGAACCTCTCTTGTAATCTTTTTTCACTTATTTCCATATTGTCTCTAACTTTTGGAGGAGGGTAGCTTTGCTAGGGAAAGACTCCATCTGTAATTAGGTTTACTTTTTCCCTTTTTAATTTTGTATTTTATTTTCCATTAATATATAGCTAAACTCAATTCAATCGAAGGGAATTTCTGCACCTCTTCTATTCTTGATTGTAAGACCTATTTTAATTGTCAATTTATTCCTATTTTGATTCTTTTCATTCTCTATTCTTATTGCCTCTAATTTTTGTGGATGGTTAATTAAGAGGCCAACTACTAATTGTTCAAAGTGGTTTAATGCTAAATAAACTCCCATAGGCAATTTTATTGTTAATGGCTATTTAGTTATGGGGTAGCAAAAGAATTTTGACAAGCTGCTAGGTGAGTCAATTCTCCTAAAGAATTAAGGATAATTAATTAGGTTTTTGTTGGGATAATTCAATTAAGTAGACTTAGTGTTTTTAGGACTTAATGCTATTGACAAATTGGTTGGGGTGCTAGGCTTTGACTAATTTAACAATAAATGTCAATAGGGTGTAAGACTTGGTTAGCTAGTTTAAGAAGAAATTAGCAAGGCTTAATTAGATGTTGGGCTTAATTAATATCTTAGCTAAGTGATCAAAGAGAGAATGAAATATTATTGTCAAGAATCAGTCAATGAATTGGTTGTAAAAGTCCCTTGGATTGAGCTTTCCTCTATAGTTTTTCCTATCTTTTGTTCTGTTTAGTTATGCATTTAACTTGTTTGTTTAAATTCCTAAATTCCTAGTCTAGATAGTATCCACACCCTCCCATTTTATTATAGTACAATATAAAGGAATCAATCTCTAATCTCTAACTTGAACTCACCCTAGCCACTAGTAGCTTTAGTAGTTCAATACTATTTTTGGCTAATTAAATTCTATGTATTTGTAATTTTACATATAATTAGGATAGTAGCATTAGTATTAGGCTTTAAAGTCAGCCCTTCTCCCCCTATTTCTCCCATGTTTTTGCCCATTTCCCCTAAGTTTCCATTTTTTTTATAGGATAGGGTGGCAAAATTTTCTATGGAATTAGAAGCACTAATTTGGTAGGCCACCATTTTTGGGATTTTTGAGCAAAACTCACACCATATCGTGAGCCCCCCTTATTTTTGCCAAATTCCATCATCTTCTATGATATTTCAATTTTTCAATATTTTTTGAATTATTTTTCTATTTTATCCATCTTAATTATTTTTGGTTTTTGATTACCTGTCAAGTTTTTTTGTATATGACTCGATCCTTTCATATTCAATTTGGCCAAGTTAAAGACCCTTCATCAGTATCAACATTAGCTTCAGTACCTTCTTCTTCAAGCTTAAGCATTGTAGTAGACTTTTTTTTGCTTTTTGCAAGTTCCTTTCCCTATTCAAGTATGGAGAACACAATATTTCATCAAAGAACTTTGAAGGAGTTGGCTACCTTTAACCTCAGCTAGTAGCCCTTATGCATTAACTACACTGAAATTGAGGCTACCTTTGAGATGAAGTCTAGACTGATTCATTTGCTACCTACTTTTTATAGTCTGGCTGGAGAAGACATTCACAAGTACTTAAAGGAATTTCATGTAGTCTGTTTAACCATGAAGCCTCATAGTATTTTAGAGCAGCAAGTTAAGTAAAGGTCCTTTCCTTTCTCCCTAACTAATTCAGCTAAGGATTAGCTCTACTATCTTCCCCCTGGCTCCAACTACACATGGCATGAAATGACCAAACTCTTCCTTAAGAGATACTTCCCTACTTCTAGAGTTGCTAACATCAAAAATGAAATATGCAGCATCAGACAACTTGGTGGACAAACCTTCGACAGGTATTGGGAGATATTTAAGAGGTTGTGTGCAAGCTATTTGTACCATTAGATTAGTGATCAACTTTTGATCTAGTACTTTTATGAAGGCCTCCTTCCTATGGATAGAAGCATGAATGATGCTGCAAGTAGAGGAGCTTTAGTGAACAAGATCCCTGATGCTACAAGGATGTTGATATCCAACATGGTTGTTGATTCATAGTAATTTATGAGCAAAATAGATTACACGATCAAGAAGGTCAATGAGTTGCATACTTCCACACTTCAAAGGAAAATAACAAATCTTACCTTATTCGTTCAACAACTATAGTAGTAGCAAACCAGGGGGCTGACATTAATAGCAGTTACAGTAGTATGTGGCATCTGCTCAGTTCCTAGATGTTATGAGTATTTTTTAGGTTACTTGAAATGGACTGGTCGAGGCCCAATTAGAAGTAGAGCCTAGCTAAAAAGAAGGCTCAGATCGCTTAACAATTGAGGTCATTTAGTAGGGTATCAGCTTGCTACCCGCAAACTAAGGATGCATGGCGAGGTCGATGCATAAGCCCAGCTCGCTAAGGAAGGCACAAGCTCGCCGAGCACGAGCACATCGCCTAGACCAACTTTCAATAGACTTATCCTAGATAGATCCAGTGATGAAGACTAGTCCATGATGAGCAGGTCGCCTAATGCAGACCCAGATCGCTAAGATAGCGAGCTGAGCACCAGTACGGAACCCTAGTTATCAAGTGAGGGCACATCTTCCTAACCAATAGCTCAGCCTCCAGAACCGACACATCAGCCCCAATAGTTTGACAATGATTTGCCTAGCATTTATGACTAGACACCAAGCATTTATTGCCCAATGCGGTGAAAATAATCATTTTGTTACTTGTCAAATTACACTTGTAACCATCCCTTCTCCTATAAATAGAAAGTGAAACCTCTATAAAAGTAAGTGAGAAAACTGTATGTAGACACTCTGTTGGAATAGCAACATAGCACTATACCTCTATTGAACTAAATGAAAAACCTTCATAAAAAAACTAATACAACTTAACATGGATGTAGGGATCGATTGGCTTTAGCCGAACCATGATAAAAGCTTCTAGTGTTTGTTGTTCTCCATCTTCCTCTTCTTCTTCTTTCTTTCCCATTAGTTCACGTTCTCAACTTGCAGTTTGGGGTAACACTAGACTTACACCTATTAACTGGATTTTACCGTCAACACTAGACATTTCAATGATGCATATCAAGGTTTCTAGGAAACTGACCCCTTTTAGCAAGTGCAAGTAATGGGGGAGTAGAATTTTAGAAAATACTAATAAATTTCCAAACCAAAACTAATAAGCATACAATCTTTATTCCAACACATGGACCCTGGTTAGAGAGACCATCCTAATCTAAGATATAGAAATCATGCTAGGTAGCAAACTTGCATATGACAAAATTTTCTTTAGTAGATGTAGCCTTAATAGACCATACAGCCACACCAGATGCAATTAAACCACACCATGCAGCAGCCCAACTAGAATTCGATTTCAAATAAAGCTTTAGCAGATCTAATGAAGAACATGGCTCAACAAAACATGCAATTTCAATAAGAAATCAAAGGAGAAATGTAGCAAATCAAGCAAAACATCAATACCATTAACTCCAGGCTAGACACTATAGACACTAGATTAACCAGGTTAGAAACTCAAGCTGTAAAAAGACTACCCCCTAAACAGTCTTGAACCCTAGAGAAAATGTCAATGCAATACTATTGAGTGGCAAAAAAGTGGGAGGCAAAGTTAAGCAACCAATTGTAGAGAGGCAAAAAAAAATATGCAAAAGAGGCAGAATTTATTAAACGAAAAGGTAGTTCTAGATCAGCTTCAACCTTCCCTCTCCCTCCCTTTCCTAGCAAGCTAGCAAAAAATACTAAAGAGGAACAAGATAGAAGCATTGTGGAAAATTTGAAGAAAGTAGAAGTGAGCATTCCCTTGCGAGATATCATCAAATATTATTGCTTGGTATGCCAAGTTCCTTAAGGAGTTGAGCATAACTAGAAGGAAATTAAAAGGTAATGAGAGGATAAGCATCGAGGAAATTGTCTCTACAATTATATCATCATTTTGTTACTTGTCAAATTACACTTATAACCCTCCCTTCTCCTATAAATAGAGGGGGAACCTTTGTAAAAGTAAGTGAGAAAAATTGTATGCAGACACTCTGCCGAAATAGCAACATAGCACTGTACCTTCATTGAACTAAACAGAAAACTTTCATAAAAAAGTTAATACAACTCAACATGGATGTAGGGGCCGATTAGCTTTAGTCGAACCACGATAAAAGCTTCTAGTGTTTGTTGTTCTCCTTCTTCTTCTCCTTCTTTCTTTCCCATTAGCTCATGTTCTCAACTTGCAGTTTGGGGTAGCACTAGACTTACACCTATTGACCAGATTTTATCGTCAACATTTTGGCACTAGAGGGAGGGCCCCCACTGCATCCTTTTCATCTTTGACATACTAATGTAACTACAATGGTGAGAGGAAAAGCCACCAGAAGCATAGAAGCCACCACTAGCTAGCTTGAAGGTTAGTCATAGCCTCAACGGGATTCTGCTACCCCCATAATATGTGTTGTAGTTAATATGGCACCTCCCAATCCACACCAACCTACCACCCTTGAAGTGAAAGGAGCTCAAACTTGGTACTAGTGCCAAGAGGCTATTGAAAACACTATAAGGGAATTGGTAGACATGGTTAGAGCTTTGGCCTAGGCACAAGCCTAGGTCACGCAGAGACAAGTGGGAGTCACTATGTCGAAAGGAGGACCCCAACAGCCAGGGCCTCAGCATGAAAAACCTACTAGAAGAGAGTGCCAACGTGTCAGTTCTATTCATTCATCAAACTCATGACTAAGGTTAGAAGTCCATAGGGTTCGTGAGGATGAAAAAGATGATCAACAATGCGAGAGCTCAGGCTAAGAAGAAAGCTCCAATAAAAAGTACCATGAGCGTAGGACAAATCGTCACTCATATGGTCATGATCATGGTCAAAGACATAAGACCTTAGACTGCCATTCTTACGATCAACGAGATGATAGGAGCCAGTGAACCACTAGCCATCAGTCTAAAACTTAGGACCTTATGATTGAGAAGCTACTTCAAAGGGTGAAGCAGCTAGAAAAAAGACCCATAGCCCAAAGTAGCTAAGACTCTTACGAAGAAAGGATGTTGTTCACTAAAGAGATAGAAAAAAAAAACCCCTTCCTCATAGGTTCAAGGTCCCCAACATCCCACTGTATAATGGAGACAGTGATCCATATTGCCATTTGGATGCATTCAATGTTCAGATGGACCTTTAGACCTCTAGCTTATTGGTGAAGTGCCGAGTCTTCCCAACCATTCTTAAGGAGATACTACAAACCTGGTTTAGGAGTCTCCTAGCTCGTAGCATTCATAACTGGGAGGAATTCCAAGCAAGATTCCTTAACCAGCATAGGACACTAAAGAGACAACTCACCCCATCTTGTCACATAGTGACAGTCTACAATGGAAAGACAAATCACTTAAGGACTATATTGCTTGATTCTGACACGAGGTTAACAACATGGAGAACCCATAAGATGAAAGTATCCTCACAGCTATCTCAGCTGGGCTTCACAAGGATGGGAAGCTATATAAGGATATGTATAAGTCCCTAGTGAAAAGTTTAGGTGAGTTTTATGAATGCGCTACCAAAGAGATTCGATAGGAAGAAACCTTTGGCCCAAAGAAGCCCAACTGAAAAGAAGTAGTGACTGGCTCTAACCAGGGTAAGAAGAGAGCTAGTAGCAGGAGTAGCAGGGAGAGCCAGAAAGATGACTCTAGAGGTCAGGTCATGAAAAAGGCTAAAAATGGGTGGCCAGGGCCTCAAGGTTGCTATGATAGTTACATTGTCCCATTAGACACTCCCGATAGGATCTATGCGACCGAGAAGGACAATGAGGACTCTGGGAGTCCCAGACCCATAAAAGCTCCCCTCAGAAGAAGAGATCAAAGCAAATTTTATGCTTACCATAATGAGATTGGGCATAACACCTCAGACTATTGGGCATTAAAAGATGCCATCGAGGACCTTATCAAGAGAGGTTGTTTGAGGGATAATGTGGTGAGATCACCAGGATAGCTCCTCAGCAACTAGGGTAGCATCAACAATAGCAAACCCCAGAGCATGAGGAAACACCTTCAATGAGGATCAATTTCACTATTCATGGTGGGCTTCACATCACTGGTACCTCGAACAGGTCACATGACTACTATGTGTAGGCAGCAGGCTGTGTGCTGCTTGTGAGACATATGGAATGTGAAAGACTCACCAAGAAAGCTAGAGTAACCTCAGAAAGCATCACATTCATAGAAGAAGATGCACGAAGGGTCAATGCCTCTCACAATGACGTGATAGTCATCTGCACCAGGATTAACAATGCTAATGTGAGGAGAATAATGATCGATACTGGCAGTTCCATGAATGTGATGTACAAAGGATGCTTCAATTGGTTAAGCATGAGCACGAGCTAGTTGAATCCTTCCCTTGAGCCTCTCTATGGCTTCACGGGAGATAGAGTAGTGCTAGTGGGTCAGATTAGACTACCACTCACTTTGGGAAATCTAGATCACCAAGCAACTATCATGGTGAACTTTTTGATTATAGACTGCCCCTCGGCCTACAATGTGGTGCTGGGCTAACTCATAATGAATGACTTGCATGTGGTCACATCTACTAGGATGCTTACTATTAAATTCCTAACCCCAAATGGAATTGGATGCATGCAGAGAGAGTAGTATACCGCCCAATGCTACTATGAGGAAGCAATCAAGCTTGGAACACAAGCCAAGAAGGTGCACGTGGTATCTGGAGGAGAGCCTCGAGCTATGAGCACCAAAGGGGTCAGCTATAACCTCGACCCTCACAAGGTGGACATCAAACGAGCTACTAGTCCTATTGCAGAACTTGAGGAAGTGAAGGTCAGTGAAGCAGATATAGAAAGATGCCTTAAGCTGGGGAAGAGCTTACCACCTAACACAAAAATGCAGTTAGCTAAATTTCTTAAGGCCAATCTGGACATCTTTGCCTGGAATCATGAAGATATGGTAGGCATTGACCCTAGGGTTATGTTGCATAGGCTTAATATTGACCCCCAGTACAAGCCAATTTGTCTGAAGAGAAGGCCAATAACTATCAACCGCTATGTTGCATTGAAAGAAGAGGTGGATAAGCTGTTAGCAAACAAGTTTATTCGAGAAGCCTACTACCCCACTTGGGTTGCCAACACCATTCTCATGAAGAAGAAAAATGGAAAGTGGAGGATGTGCATAGACTTCACCGACCTAAACAAGGCATACCCAAAAGATAGCTTTCCTTTGTCAAGGATCGATCAACTCGTAGACACGATAGTGGGACATGAACTCCTCGGTTTCATAGATGCCTACTTGGGATATAATCAGATCCCGATGGCTACATAAGATGAAGAACACACCTCATTTATTATCGATCACAGGCTATACTGCTACAAGGTAATGCCCTTTAGGCTCAAAAATGCAGGAGCAACTTACTAGTGATTAGTGAATTTGATGTTTAGAGAGCATATTGGCAAAACAATGGAGGTGTACGTCGATGACATGTTAGTAAAATCCAAGCAACTTGCTAACTAGATTCACGATCTAGATGAAATGTTCCAGATTCTAAGGAGGTGCCAAATGAATTTTAACTCACTTAAGTGTGCATTCGGAGTTGCCTTGGGAAAGTTCCTCAACTTCATGGTGAATAGCAGGGGGATTGAACAAATCTAAAAAAAATTAAAGCTCTCTTCGACATGCGATCTCCCACCAGAGCCAAAGATGTGCAAAGCTTGAACAACTAAGTCACAGCTCTCAGCAGGTTCATCTCAAAGGCAATGAACAAATGCATTCCCTTCTTCGATATCCTAAAGAAGGTGAAGAAGTTTGAATGGACACAAGAATGTGAGGGCACCTTCCAAGAACTCAAATAGTATCTCTGATGAGCTCTACTCTTATCCAAATTAAAAAGGGTGAAAAGCTGATCATGTAGTTGGGGATGTCCCAACATGCCCTTAGCACTACCCTAATATGAGAAGAGGGAGGAGCTCAGCTCCTTATCTATTATTTAAGCAAGAGACTATTGGACACTGAGACAAGGTACTCGCCCGTGGAGAAGCTCGTGTACTATCTGGTCATGGTGTCAAGGAAGCTACAGCCCTACTTCCAAGCCCACAGCATAAAGGTTCTCACCTAGTTACTGCTTAGGCAAGTCTTACAAAAGATGGATGCTTTAGGTCAATTGCTTAAATGGGCAATTGAGCTTGCCTAGTTCGACATCGAATACAAACCCAGACCGATGATCAAAGGGTAGGCTCTAGCTGACTTCATTGCGAAATTCACAGGGCCCATGTGAGAGGAGGTAGAAACTTTAGAAGCCCCATGGTGGGAACTATACATGGATGGGTCATTGAGCAATCAAAAGGCCGGAGCAAGAGTACTCCTTATTAGCCCAAAGGGACATAAAATCCTCTACACTTTGAGGTTTGGTTTCCAAGCTACCAATAATGAAGTCGAATACGAAGCACTATTAGTCAGGTTGTGACTAGCCAAGGAGGTGCGAGCTGAAAGACTAAGGATCATCAATGATTCACAACTCATTATTTACCACGTAAAGGGCGAATACCAAACCTGAGGGTCGAAGATGACCAATTATCTCCAAAAAGTCCAAGAGTTATTGAATTCTTTTCAATAGTATGAAGTCAACAAAATACTGCAAGCTTAAAACATACACGCTGATGCTTTAGCTCGTCTAGCTACAACCAAAGATGTTAACTTCTTGGGGGCATTCCCAGTTGAAGTCCTTCCATCCCCAAGCATTGAGCAAAATGATGTCATGATGACAATTGCCAAAGCACCAAGTTCTTGGATGAATCCGATCCTGGATTATTTACAAGACAGCAAGCTACTGAAAGATAAGCTTAAGGCGCGATGACTACGAGCTCAGGCAGCTATATACTACATCCTCTATGACATTCTATATAAAAAAAGGTTCTCCACCCAACTTTTGGGATGCATAGATGGCAACGATTGTGATACTATTCTAGAGGAAATCCATGTGGGACATTATGGAAACCACGCCGAGGGGCTATCTCTGGCTCAAAAAGCTCTTCGACAGGGGTTCTACTAGCCCATGATGAAGCAGGATGCCATCAACCTCGTTAGAAGGTATGATAAATGTCAAAAGTTCACAAAGATCCTCTAAGCTCTACCAGCTTGCCTGTGACAAATGATCAGCCCATGGCCCTTCACAATCTAGGCCATGGACTTAATCAGACCACTACCAATAGCCCGTGGCAATTGTAAACACACAATAATAGCCATAAATTACTTTACCAAATGGGCGGAGGTGAAAGAGCTCACTGAGATCTCATCTACAAAGATCGAAAGGTTCATATAGAGCAACATTATTTGTAGGTTTGGAGTCCCTCTGCAGATTATAACTAATATTGAGACCCAATTTAATAGCAAGCAGTTCATCAAGTTCTACAATGATATGAAAATCATGAAAAGCTTCTCAGTTATAGATCATCCACAAGCCAATGGGCAAGTTGAAGCCATCAACAAGATTATCAAATGGATCTTGAAGGCAAAGTCAGAGGCCAAGAAGGGAGCATAGGTGGATGAACTACCAAAGGTGTTGTAGGCTCATAGAACCATAGTATGCATCGCCATAAGAGAAACCCCCTTTTCAATTGTATATAGGTGCGAAGCAATGATTCCTATAGAACTTGACATAGCATCTTAGTGAAAAGTCACTTTCAATCCAGAAGATAATGATGAACTGCTCACTGTGAACTTAGATCTTGCAGAAGAAATGAGGGAGAAAGCCCGCCTCAGAATCATGACCTACCAATATCGTGTCGTGAGGTATTACAACCAAAAAGAGCAAGCTTAAAGTAATAAGCTTGGCAATCTCGTCCTACGTCTTATCCTTTTGGGAGCGCATAAAGCTGGCAAAGGAACCCTAGGACCAAACCGGGAAGGCCCTTACATAATCAAGAGAGTTATCAGTGATGGGGCTTATCATTTGGCAAATATAGAAGGGATAGAATTTCCTTGAGCCTGGAATGCTAAACATCTTCACCAATATTATCAGCAAAGCCCCCCATTGTTTGTAAAGAGAGTAAATATTCACGTAATTCTTTGAATTTTTATGTATATAAAATGAAGGCTTCAATAAAGTACTGTGCAAGAAGCGATGTATTATGTAAAGAGTGTTTGTTAAAGTGATTCATCAAGTTTTCACTCTCACACCAAAGTTTATCACCTCACATATTCGAACACAAAAATTGAAGAAAAGTAAGTAAAAGTTCATTTGATCCTTGGTAGAATAAGTTCATACAAAGTTTAAGAGTCACATTGTAAAATTCAAAAGGAAAGCAAAAATACAAGGCTCATAGCCTAAGGAACCGGAGCATCAGGAATCGGATCGTCTTGAGGCTAGGGACTTGGGAGAGGAGCATTAGGGACGTCCATTGCTATAGCACCAATAGCTTCAACGATTTAGGCATCACTTTCCCCTTAGATGGTGCCTCTAGCAAGAGAAGCTTCAATACAAAGTCCTCTTCCTTCTTGGAAGAGCTAGTCCGAGCAACCCTCCGCTTGTAGCATTCAACAACCTCGACGACTTGCTAGCCAAACAAGGAGAAATCTAACTCCAGGTGTTGCTCCCATAGAGTGTAAAAGAAAATAGCACAAGTCTTAGTTTCTGCCTTCTTTACTAATGAAGCAGTCTCTGGCCTGACCTTGGAGACCTCCTCCTTTGCGAGAGCGACCTCCCGCTTGATTATCTCTAACTCCTTTTCAATGGCCTCAACTTGCTGCTCTATTATTTTGGCCTACTACTCTACAGATCTAGCTCGTTAGTCTGCAAGCTCAACCAATCTCGCTGCTCACTCGGCTTGATGAGTGAATAACTCCAAGTCAATCTTTGCCTTGGCCAAGTCATTGGTTGTTAGCCCAAGATTCACTATAGTAGCCTCACGATCCACTTCTACGTAGGACAAGGTAGCATCAGCATTCTTAACCTTCTCCTTCAAATCTAGCACCTCGACAGAGGCACAGCCAGCTTGCTCTCAAGGTCCTCCTTCTCCTTGTCATGGGCTACGAGCACTTCATCTATTTTCATCATAGTGAGCAAACCATGAAAAGTCAAAGCCAAGTCAGATTGCAGAACAAGCAAAAGAACCAAAGTGAAAAGACTTCACTTACCACTAGGTTATGGTGAGCTGTAAAGCCCACTAGTCTCCTAAAGGTAAACTCCTTGGCCTCTAACACTTGAATCCTATTGCGGGAACCAAAAATCGTGTCAATGTTATTGACGAGAACCTTAATGTACTCACTCATCTTGGAGGCCGGTTTGATGTAGCTCATTTTTTAGGAGTAACCTTCTTCTTCCTTTTCTCCACCCTTCGTCTTTTGGTAGAAGGCGTAGGAGGGTGGGCAACCTCAATTTCCACTACCACCTCAGGCTAAGGGGCAGGAGTTGGCTCTTGTGAAGGTACTATCACCAAAGCCAAGGGTTGACTTTCAGCAGTGGGGGCTATGACCACATCGAGGTTCAGAGAGATCTCCTTGTCATCGGATGGTGGTGACCTTAGAATGAGCTCCAACATCCTATCATAATCCATAAAGTTGGCTAGGCAAATTGGTACCACTAGGCGAATGCCTATCTCCCTAGTAACTTCATTGCCTTTGGCTAGGGCAAGCTTGTGGAAGCACTAAAGGTCCTAGTCAAAATGAAAGTCATTTTCGAGATCATTTGAGGTAGCAAACCGATCTAAGACCCCTAACTCTTTAGCTCACAGAGTTAGCTTTTGATGTGCACAAACTTGTTGTACGTTTTAAAATAACCGCAAGCGCACGACGTAGTTGTAGCTAGTACCGGCGAATACGGGTCATCCCATAGGGAAGTTATTTTAAGTACCAGAATCCTTACAACTCAACTATCCAAATCAATGATAAATCAATGATAAGAAATAAAG
>JANHAO010010974.1:0-17326 GCA_026873985.1 Saraca asoca | reverse complement strand
AGAAATTGATCAGGAAATTAATTGGATTAATTTCATATGCCTTCAAAGGGTTTGAAGGGTATTTTGGACTTTTGCCAATATTTCACAGGCCTACTGGGTCACACATATAACGGGGAATGATATGGCCAAAGTTTGCACATATTTGATGTTCAGGGACCAAATTATAATTTGGTGAAATTGCTTGGGGCCGAATTAAAGTTAAATAAAACTTTAGGGACTATTTTGCAAATAAGGAAAATGTTTCCTCAGCCCATTGAAACGATGCTATTTTGGCCTTAGTGGCTTGGCCAAAACGACACCGTTTTGGCTCTCTTCTTTATCCCTTTCGCTGGCTGGTTTTGACCATTGTCATGTGCATGGAATAGGAAAGGTCGAGCGAGAGCTGTCTTCCTCGATGGGTGTTCGACGTCGTCGGACTGGAGAAGGAAGGGAAGAAACTAAAAAGTGTCTTCAGAGCTTTTCCTTTTTTACTTGGTTGAAGTGTTTGACCAAGAGGAGAAAAATTTCCTGTGGGTTTCGGTTGAATCGAAATGGAAAGGGAGAAGGGAAGCCGGCAGTGCTCTGGTGGTGTTCGGCCGTTCTTCTTAGTCCATCCAGCTCCCAAAGACTTGCTAGCATAAGTAGAGGAGCTGTAGAGGCCATTGGAGGCATTTTTCGGTGTGGATCTCTGATAGAGGTAACACACTTAGGTTGCTTGGTGATTGGAAGAATCAGAAGTTTCCGCTACGTTTGGAGCTGGATTAAAGGTTAGTGTTGCTTCTTTTACTTTGTATTTGATGTATGTGATACATTGAAGCCTCAATCCAACGAATCTTAGGAGTTATGTTTCGGCCATGGCCATTTCTCCCCTAAATTTTTTTTTCAAATTTCTGCCTTCTTGGTTGAAGCAAATCTAACACTTAGTTTCCAGGGTCATCTTCTTGACTCTCCTTAACATTCCCAGCATTGCTCCTCTTTTTAGTCTAGTTAGAATCATTTGCCTCGTCCTTGAACTTTTTAGGCCCGAAGGTTTCCTCCTACCTGATCTCTTTGGTAGCTCGTTCATAGAATTTACCTAGGTGCCTTATTGGAGACTTGTATATGCTTTCATACAGCTTTTTGTCTTTACGGAGTCCCACTGAGATCACTATTAAGATGCTTTCATCTAAAGGATTTTCTATGTTACTGACCTCATGTCTGAATCAAGTAATATAGTCCTTCAATAATTCATTCTTTCATTAAAAGACTATTACGAGGTGGCAAGGCGGTGCGAACTGCCTCCTCAGTGCCTTATACTGATTAATGAATCTCCTCTAGCATTCTTCCTAATCATCAATACTGTAAGCTTTGAGATTCCTGAACCGTGTTTGAGGGCATTGTTCCAATTGCTTTACCCTTTGAAGTAGCTCCTCTACCATGTGATCTTGAGTCTTAGACTGATGGATGGGAGATGGTCAACTGCTCTTGCTGTGGCAATCTGAAGTCCTATGCCTTTTCTGCTCGTGGCTTGATGAGTTTTGATCTAAGGCATGTCTCCTATTGGTCCTATTTGAGCCTTCAGCTTAATGCGAGCCCCTACGTCACTGATAGTCTTCTTCATCTTCCTTATGAACTCGATAGGCCTCCGACCTTGGCCGTGAGTTAGTAGAGAGAGCTGAATAAGTATGCCAACATTTTTCTCTGGTTAGCTCCTCTTCCTAAGCTCCTTCATGTAACTATTGGCGAGCTTTTTTCTATGTAGTGCCCTAACCTACTTTTGTGAGCCGTAGGCTCGTGCCTAAATTAATGGCCTAATTGCCTCAACCAACTCTCCTACCATTTTCTCCTGTGCCTCGTGATGCTAATGCCATGCTTGTATTCCATCAATGATACCAGGTTGGTGTGAGGCTGCTGGTGGCATGTCGATGGCAACACTTGTAACGAGGATGGCGAAAGTGCTTGCATAGAGAATTGGATCCTCTTGATGTTCCGTATGACCATTTGGTTGGCCAATTACAATATCTGAACTTCTAGTGATTCTGCTTGTAGCCATCAGAAAATAATAGTGAATGTAGTTTAAGGCCCTTCCTTTAACGCCAAAATGTTGACAGTAAAATCCAGTCAACCCAAGTTCCGAACCCTAAGCTGCATAATGAATGTAAAAAGAGAGAAAGAAAGAGAGAGAAAAAGGATAGAGAGATACTATAAGTTTTTAACGTGGTTCGGCTAAAGTCAATTTGACCCCTACGTCCACAGCTTTTATTACTCTTTGCTAAGTGTTTTTTATCTCATGATTGTATATGTCATGTATAATGATTTCATCCCCCTTTATAATGGTTGAGGGTTACAGTTTGAATGTAAATTTATAATAGATAAGTATCATGACTTGATCAAGATTATATAATAGATCAGGATAGATGATTATAATAAGCTCCTATCAGGATAGGAGACAAGATGAACTTTCCTAATGGCTGAGGATGCTTTCTATGATGTACAAACTAGGCCTTACTTTCATGACCTAAGGTTGCTCCTTTGACTTATATTGGCCAGCAACCTTGGTTCGTATTTAGCTATTTGATGTCTTGGTCCGGTGACCTCAATTTAAATGAGCTAGGCCTTTGTTAACTGAGGTTATCCATTGGCCTTTTACCAACCCGTTTATGCAATTACAAATAATAACCACAACAAGATATATCTAGAATGAAGAAAGTTGGCAAGCTCTCTTTCATGTCTACAAGCAAGTGAAGATTTTTGGATTATAAAATATCTACAAACAAGGCACAACCATATTTCAATTTTAAATAGAACAAAAGCCAACATATACAAATCATACAATTTACATTCAAGAGGAAGGTCCATGGTATTCCATTTTAATTGCATTATATTAGAGATAAAAATTGATTGAATCTCTCTAACAAAAAACTAATGAAATTTATAACTTGACGAAAAGATATTGTTTTGGTGCAGGAAATACTAAATAAACCAGATAAATCCAAAACACATTAAAAAAAACCCATAATTATGCAAAAAATACTAAGTAAACTAGAATTATGCATAAAATAGTAAATAAATTAGATGAGAGGAAGCGATGTTAAGGGGATCTTCCTTCTAAAAGCCAAACAACAAGGTTAGGGCAGAGAGATAGAGAGAAGTGAAAGAAATAGGGATGATAGAAGGTTTTGCGATGTTAGATCTTGAGTTTTAATACGTTAGATGAATTTGTGACATCTATAAAATTTGGAAAAATTGATTCATAAATAAATGAGTGGTTAAATTAATCAATTGCTCCTTATAGTTTTCAAAAATTTCTATCCCACTCCCTAAACTTAAGAAGCTTAGAATTAGATACTTATACTTTAATAAAGTTATTAATTGGTTACTTGCCACTAGCTGGGGCTTAATTTCGTTTGATTCTTGCTTATGTGGAACATGAAAATGTGAGTTGGCATAAGTTCTTCCCTATCTTAATCAGAAGGTCCACAATGTAGTATTTCTTATGCTTTTCAACTAGAAAAATGTTACAAAATTTCTCTTTTATGCTTTCTTATTTTAGAACCCAAATTGTTTACTTGAAAAGCATGGAGATGGATACTTGACTTCAGTAAATGAATCAATAGAAAATATTAGAATAAATTGAATTCTTTTTACCTCCAAAATCAAATCAAAAGCAAGAGTTAACTTTATGGCAAATCATTGTTACTGTGGAGATAGAATTTATGATTAGTAGCTACCTACTAGAGTCCATCATGGTTTCTATAAAAGCTTTGGCAATACGATTAGTGGATGAGCTCAATGCAACCAAAACCTCTTAGCATATTGTCATCTTCATGGGTTGAAATCAAGGAAGTGATAAAGAAAAAGAAGTTTGTCACCAATGATACTTTTTTCATTTTGGTATTACTTGTGTTGATTTCTAAGGGACATTAAAGATGAAACCTTGATGGTTTGTATAGAAAAGTAAATGACTATTATTGAATTTTAGCATTTGGTTTAAGAATGCACTAGAACATGTAATGCTTCATTTTTTATGAAAATATACAATTTAAAAGTCAATGAAAGATGCCAGTTTGTGTCAAATTGATGCATTGTATATTGTTATTAGGATTTAAATCTATAATTAACTTATATGAGTTCCAATTGAATTGAAAGATGATATATTGTAATGGAAATTGCTACAATATTCCTATAAACTGAAAACTTGGGATTAGGAAAAATTACAACAAAAAATTGCTATGAATTAGGAAATGAAATACTATTAAAAAATAGCTAATTATGAAAAACAAATTGTAGCAAAATATTGAAACACAAAAGCATTAATATACTTGAAATCCCCACTTGTCTAAATTCATGTATGCCAAATAAGTGGCATTGAATTCAAAAACAAAAAAATTACCAATATGATATATAGATCCACATGTTTAAAGCATCTTTTTTCAAACAAAATATAAGAAGCAAGAACTTCTTTTGCAAATTATAAGTGCTTGCTACCATAAGGCGGTTAGGATGCAATAATTGGCTCTTGTGACATTCCACATGCTTTGGCATTTTATCTAGTGGTTCCCTTACCTATTACACAACCTTATTTGTTTCCTTTTCTTTTGCTTCGGCCAATTTTGTTGGCTTTGTTAGTTCCCTTTCCTTTTGCCTACTGTAGGCTTCCTCTTTCAATTTGAGATACTTGTTGATTTGAGCTTCTTGCCAATTGTTGTCCTTTTAATACTACTTTATATGTCCTTTGGTTATTTCCGAATGACTAACATTTTGAATATCTCAAACTTGTTCTAACTCTCCGAAGCTTATAGGATGGTTTTGGCTCATTAGGCTCTCTTCTTTTGAGTGTTTTTAGCCTACCAACTCATCTTTTGTATATTGGAAGAAGAACTAGTTCCCTGTTTGTCATAGACCATACTCTTTCCTCATTAATAGGATTCACAATGGATTCGTAAAAAGACTTGTAGGTTGCAAGTAGGTAAAAGTTACTCACATAATTCTTAGCTTCATCTCCCATGTGGCATATACAAACACAAGCATGCCTACATGGTAAACCATTCAAGCCCCAAAACCTACATTTACAACTCCTTTCATGAGGATCCATAGCAAATTTCTTTGGGTAACTTCCAACCTCAAATTTGTAACCTTTAGCCCATTCTGTTGACTTGGTGATTTCTTTGTTTTGTCTCTTTAATGGCTTTGGATTGACTTACCTTCATATGCATCACCTTTTGCTCTTTTGTTAGCAAATCTTATCACCCAATATCCTTTTATCCATTCTAATATGGTTATAATGGGCTTGTCTTTAGCTTCTAGAATCCTGCCATTGAAAGCTTCAAAGATATTATTCATTATCATGTCAGTCTTTGAATAATATGAAAAGTGAAACTTGACTTATAACTTGGAATCAATTCCCATCAAGTGGCTATATGCCTTAACTTTTTTTTTTCAACTTCTTCATGTGGTGATCTTATTCTTTATGTTAAGTGGCCTTTACAATAGTTAAAACTAGATTATTTAAAACAACTCCACCTTCACATTTCTTCTTGATGCTGGCATAAATGTATCTAACACAAAAATAGGAACTAACCTTTGTTAAAAAAATATATTTTGGTAAAAGTTTAATGTAAAGTATTTAAAAAATACTATAAGAATTTTTGCATTACCAAAGGACATTTACCAATTGATTTACTAATGAACTAATTATTAACAAAAGCAGTTCGATCATGGAAAATAAATATAGAAGTTGTTCATAATTTAGTGATTGATTTACTTATAGACAGTTAGTACTCCATTGGTAAATGTTAACACATTTTGCAACCTTTTGACCGCTAAATTCATTGACAAATTTTAGCAACAAAAGTGTATTATTTTCAATGTAGTGACATAATTTTAAAATGCATTGCTTTTTATTTATTTATTTTTTTTTTGTAAAAGAACATCTAAATTTTTATTTTATTGATAGATTTTTTGGAAAATCTATCGTTAAATCGAAACACATCGTATCACTTATACATCTTAGCAATGAAAAATTTCATTGCTAAACTTATCGCTATTCTATAATTTATACCAGAATTTCACGAAGCTCCTCTCATTTCAGCATTATAAAAGGGCAAGTCTTTCTTCATGCTTTATAAAGGAGGCCAGTATTCTTACCTAGTCACTGCCAACCACTATTGTATCTTAGTTTTGCCATTTTTATGTTAGTTTGTTATTATTCTTTTATATTATTTTTACTTTATTTGGATATGAGGTTGTGATTTTGTTTAATGTAATGAATTATCTAAGTTTAGTTAGTATTGTTAAATGATAGATTAGGATTTAGTTTTGTTTATTTGTAGGGTATGAGTTTAATTTGAAAAGGGTAAGTGTTAGAGTTTAGATTGGGGAAATTAGAAATTTGCTTTAATTTGGGATTTTCTATGAAAAATTGAACTTTGGTTTAGTTATGGTTATTGATTGATAGGTTATGGTTCGATTTTGTTGATTTGTAGGGGTATGGGCTTAATTTGAAAATGTTCCAAGTGTTAATATTTTAATGGAGGAAATTTAGGATTTAATTTTATAATCCTTATCTTTAGTTTGATAACATGTTATTGATCTTGGTGTAGTTGTTGGTTAGATTGCATTTCTTTCGATTATTTTGTTTTTCCTTTGTTGTTTGATTTAGTTTTCACTAGTTTTCATAAATTGGGCCTATGCATTTTGTTGAAGAGTAGATTAATGTCTTGTGTGATAAATGACAATCTAATTGTCAGAACACTCCTATGATAAATATGTTGATTAGTTCTTTCATCCTCACTTACCTTTTCTTGTATGACATATGCATTTTCTTCTATAGATGCTTTACTTCTTAAAATATTACTATAACTACATACATAATTTTATTTTGGGAGTATTAATTTCCAATGTAGGCCTATATTTTCCCACCTATACTCTAACATGCCTATGCTTATGACTTGTAAGAGTTATATAATTCTAATGAACTAGAGGAAAGTAAAAAAAAAAAAAAGATTGATGGTATCTGTAATGAGGCATTGGCCATATACCATATTGTTTGTAATTATCCCATATTACAAGGTTCAGATAGCTATTATATGTTCGTGTGGAAGGTTACAAGGCATGCACTTATGAGTTTCTATATGTCAAGGCATAAGCATGTTGAAGCACAAAAGGCAGGAATATATAGGCCTACATGGGAAATTCATGCTCCAAAAATTAAAGCACATGTGTAATGACATCAACATTTTCGGAGGTAAAGCATCTATAGAAGAAAATAAATGCATGTGCCACACCAAAAGAGGAAAGTGAGAATGATAACAATGA
The DNA here is from genome assembly GCA_026873985.1 of Saraca asoca. Lineage (NCBI taxonomy): Eukaryota > Viridiplantae > Streptophyta > Magnoliopsida > Fabales > Fabaceae > Saraca > Saraca asoca. The sequence goes on along the minus strand of JANHAO010010974.1, from coordinate 10,051 downwards.
TCAACATGTGCCGCCTTTGTTGACAAACACAAATGCAACAACTAATTGGAAGTTTGAATAAGGCACCTAGGAGTTTTTTTTTTATGTTAATGTGATTAAGCTATTGTTATTATGCACTTAGATAATATGTTGTTGATTCTATGCCTACTTTGCTATGTATTATTGTTAATTATGATATAACTATGTTGAATGTACTATGTAATTTGAAGGAATAGGTTAAAAAACTAGTTGTTATAACTAAATTGATTAAAAGGTCATTGCATACAAATAGATGTGCCTGAACATAGTAAGTTAATGTATAATAGAGTAAGTTCTAATCGATTTGGATTAACAAATGAGTTTATTGAAGGAGTTCAAGTGTTCATTACACATGCCTATTCAATGGACATTTTTATGCAATATTAAAAGATTAGGTGCCCATGTGCTAAGTGTGAAGGTAGGAAGATTTTGGTCCTCGATAAGTTAGTTAAACATCTATAAAGGAAAAAGTTCAAGCCCAATTATTGGTATTATACATCCCATGGAGAAAAGTACCCTAACCAAATATAGGACGAAGCAATTCATAGTGGATAAAGTGAGGCAGTGAGTACAAAGAACCCACAAATAGGTACAAGACAATGGTGATAGATGATGCGTGCATGAATTATGAAGCAAATTTTGTACAACATGCAAAAGAATCTCCTAACCCCAGCGCTTAGGGGTTCTATGATATGTTGATAGTTACAAGATAACTTTTATATGAAGGTCGCAATAATCACACTATATTGTCATATGTAGTTAGGCTACTTATTATAAAATTGCACTACAATACCCCGGAGCAATACTACAATGAAATTGTTAAGTTGACAAGAGAATACATGCCCCAAGAAAATTAAATGCCAATGGATTTTTATAGAACTAAGAAATTGGTTTCAAAGTTAGACATCAAGTATGAGAAGATAGATTATTGTGTCAATGGGTGTATGTTCAATTACAATAGTATGCAAATGAGAGGAGTATACTTTCTATCATTGTCCAAGGCACACATCCCAAAGATCTAGTCAAGGTAGGTACATAAGGGTTTCTAATAAACAATTATGGTACTTACCACTTATTCCTAGACTTCAAAAATAGTATGCCTTGCACTTGAATGCTAGTGAAATGAGAAGGATTATGAAAATCCTAGTGAATCGAGCATTCTATCCTACCCATCGGATCAAGAAGCATGAAAACACTTTAACCTCATACATCCTTAATTTGCTGATGACCTTAGAAATATGAGATTGGGCTTATGTGTAAATGACTTCACATTGTATGGACAATCTAGGCAAACATATTAATGTTGGCTAATGATTAAACTTCATACAACCTCCGTCCATGGATATGTATGAGATAGGAGTACATGTTCTTTATTTTGATTATCCTAGGTCTAGGTAGTCTAAAGGTGAACATTAATGTGTATTTACAACCAGTAATAGATGAACTTAAAATATTGTAGGAAGATAATGCATATACATTTGATATCTTATTGAAACAAAATTTCACTTAAAAAGCTACCTTGTTATGAACTATCAATGACTTTCTTGCATATGATATGTAGCTTAATTGGCAAACTCATGACAAGCTAGCATGTCCCATTTGTACAGAGCATTCCAAAGCCTTCACCTTAAAATATGGTCAGAAGACTTCATTCTTGGATTGCTATAGATGTATATTGCCTATAGATCACCCATATAGAAAGAATAGAGAGGCTTTTAGGAAAAATAAGGTTAAGAAATTATTTTCACCTTTAAGATTGGATGGTAATGAACTCTGGGAAAGGGTTATGAACATACCTAAAATTGTAAATGAAGGTCGTGTAATTTAAACTAAGGGCTATAAAGTATTCCATAATTGGACAAAGGAAAGTATCTTTTGGAAGTTACCTTATTGAAAAATAAGCCTTATATAGATGTTAAAGGTAAGACGAAAGACAATGTCAAAGCTAAGATGGATTTAGATGAGTTGTGTAAGCATAAAGAACTTGAGCTAGTTGAACAAGTCAATGGGAGAATGTTGAAGTTGAATGCACAATACACTCTTAACATGGAGCAAAAGAGAGCAATGTGTGAATGGATAAGAAAATTTGAAACTTCTAGACAACTATACTTCAAATTTAGCTAGATGTGTGGATATGAGAAAAAGTAAGATGAGAAGATGAAGAGCCATGATTGTCATGTTTTCATGGAATGATTAATTCTAATTGTATTTAGAGCTTTACCAGATCCCATTTGGCATAAAATAACTGAGTTAAGTTTGTTCTTCAGAGACTCGTGCTCGAGCACATTAAATGAAGAACAATTATTGCTAATAGAACAAAATATTCATGTGACAATTTGCAAGATGAAATGAATATTTCCTCTTGTCTTGTTCGATTCAATATAGCACCTTCCAATACACTTACTGTATAGAGCAATTATAGGAGGCCTTATCTAATACAGTTGGATGTACACTTTTGAAAGGTAGTTAAACTAACTAATCATGTTAATTAATAGTTAATTATTTCCATCTTCTATTGTTAACTAATTTAAGTTTCTAATTGTTAAGTTCTTTCACACATAAAAAAAGTACAAAAATAAAGCCTGTGCCAAAGGCTCTATCTATGAGGAATATATCACTAAGGAGGCTTTTGCATTTTGTTTGTACCATTTTGAACCACATGAAGAGAACTATAGTTCCAAGGAATAATTATAGCAGTGATGAAGAGTATAAAAAGGGTTGTTCTTTTATTTTTAATTATCCTAGTTGCATAGCTAGAGAATGTAAGTCTCTTTACTTGACAAACTAAGAGTAAATTGTGGCTATGACATATACATTACTCAATTGTGATGAGGTCCAACCATATCTAAAGTAAGTTTTATGGCCAATTAATTCATTAATTACAAATGTAGTGAACTCATAATGCATACTAAGTAAATCATGGTTTGTTCATGTTCTAATCATGTAGTCTCATTTGCAACATATTTGAAGAGGCTATACAACACTCGTTGCCATACATGAACAACCAAAATGTGAACACGTGCATTAAAGATGAGTTTACTTCATGGTTAAGAAATATGTAATTAATTCATGTTGGTGTCAAAATTTGGTTCACGCGAAGAGTCCCAAACTCTGGCCAACAGGAGTGAATTCGTGGACCCAAGACTGTCTTCTGAAGGGTGAGAGATGAAAAGAGAGGAAGAAGGATCGAACTGGAAAGAGTAGAATGGTATTTTTACATGGTTCGGCTAAATCTGGGTGGTACTGGACCGTACGTTCATGACTGAGCTTTTATTAATATTTGAAAAGAGATTTTTACAAAGTGTTTGGCATACAAGTTATCCGGCCTCCCCCCTCTTCTAACAGTGCATCCTTATTTATAGAGGGAATGAGAGTTATATACATTAATTACAAGCTATAGTTGTGTTACATAAATAAATAAATGTGAAAGACAAATAAACTCCTACAGTTTGGCTGCTGCAGGCTTCTATCTGCATGGTGGACCCCTCTTGTCGGCTATAGACTAGCATTTGTGTGTGTCTGTCGCATGGTCTTGTATTGTCGAATGAGATGTCCATCCTCACAAGTTGGGTTCCTTAGCTCGGGGCCGCTGTGGCAGGTCGCTTAACGAGCTCATTGCTGTCACTATAGTGTAGTGAGCTCGAGCAGGATGGTCGACTGCTTAGCGAACCGGCCTTATGACGACCTCATTATGTCATCTTCTAGCGATAAGTGAGGTGGATCCTGCTAGGCATTCTCAGTGGATCGGGTGACTGAGCCTCTGCAAGGCTCGTGCTTGTCTCATTCTTTGAAACCTGTTTTCACCTATAACATAAGCCCCCCAACTCTCAGTTTGCTTTGCGAATCGGGAGTTGTAATTTTTTAGAGGCTTTGTTCGTATCTCTAGTCAAAGTCCTTGCTTAACCAGATTGTCGTTTCAAACTTCTTTACTGTCTATTCATTCTGCTTTAGGCCATGCTTTCTTTTATTCGTAATTTTCGACCGTTGGCATGGCACTACCATTTGGTTTAGGCTGTTAGATTAAGATCACCTAGATGTCTTTTGGATTCTTCAATGGACCGAGCTGGTCTTTTTATACCCTGAGATTTTTTTTCTTTTCCCTCAGAGGAGTTCAATGGAAGAGGCTGTTGAGCCCCCTGCATTTTCAGTGTTTTTTCTTCTGGTGAAGCTTGTTGAGGCATGGATGGCCTGTTGCAAAGTGTTAGGAGGCATGGATAGCCTGTTATACGTGGCTTCACCGCAGGATCTATCTTGCAGGCTCCTAAAGAGTCTTGTGCTGATCTTGGATTATTTTCCCTGGCTCCCTTCATAGAATCCAGCCTCGCTAGCCAGACTCTTGTTACCTTTTTGGATTGCAGTGGGTCTGATCCAGGAGGAACCATTGACTGGGTATGGGAAGACTGCAAGAGTGGAGTTGCTGGTCTTCCTACTGGTGGGAGTTTGCCTCCTTGTATAGCTAGCTCTTCACATTCTTATCGGAATGGTAGTATTAGGCTTTCAATTTTTTGCCTTTGTTTCTGCATTTCTTATTCTTCTTTTGATGTAATTTTGCCTTGTTGAGGCTTTTTAGTGTATGAGCTTTTCTGTCTAGCTTCTGAAAGTTGTATCAGATGCTTTGTGCACTATCATTTGTATTTTTTGATCAGTAATGAAATATCTTCTGACCAATCGGTTGTGCTTTTAACTTTCTGCTTTTCGCTTGGTTGCCTTTGGCAAGTAAGAATCAAGTCGCATGTGAGCTACGACTAATTAGAGATCATGAGTGAGTTATGATTTTCTGGCCGCATGTTGGCTGTGGATTTGGACGTTGCATGAAAGCTGCAACGAGTTTATTTTGGCGTCTTCGCAAGGCGGCGAGCTTATTGTCTATTATTTGATTTGAAAATTCTGTAGAGGTGGGCTCTCGGGCCATCTCACCCTTGCATGTAAGGTAGGCTCTTGGGTCATCTCACCCTCGATCATGAGGTAAGCTCTGGGGCCATCTCACCCTTAGACAGGTTTTATTTTTGTTTGTGCTATTGCGTGGTAGGCTCTGGGCTGTCTCACCCTTGGATGCGAGGTAGGCTCAAATGTCATCTCACTCTCGGATATGAGGTAGGCTCTAGGCTGTCTCACCCACAGATAGGTTTTGCAGTAGCGAGAGGATAGCTCATCGCTAAGTGGGGTGCTCATCTGTATCACAGTAAGCTCATTACTCAATGGTCGATGAATTTGCACTCTTGATCCTAGTTTGTGGGATATGATTTGCTCTAGATGTATCAATAGGGCCAGCCTCACGCCATCTCACCCCCGGATGAATCCTTGCAATGGTGGAGTGAAAACTCACTGTCTGAAAAATGCTTTTTTTTGGCCAATCAGCTGTAAATTGCATTGATTCATACAACTTCGAGATTGTCATTGATCTTAAGAAGATATTTTAGGATTGGAATATGATTCTGATGGAGGGCTCTGGGTCTTGGCTAGCAATTCACTAAGCCTGTTGAGCTCGTTGCTTTGGCGATCTTACCACGTAATCTTGTAGTCGACCTCTTCTGATGAGGTCTTCAATGGCACTTTTTAGTGCCCAACATTCTGAGGTAGTGTGTCCAGCCTCATTATGATAAGCATAGAATCTGTTTGGATCTCTAGACTTGGTGGATGCCCTCATTGGCCTGGGCCTCCCAAAGTTTTCATTGTGCCTTTTTGCAGCAAAAATTTTATCCTGTGTATTTGACAGGATGCTGTAACTTTTGAAGTGAGCTCTAAGTCACTAGGGCTTTGCCTTCTTTGCGAGCTGAGGAGTGGGGTCTTGACTATGACTCTTGTCGTTCCTCTTTTTGCTTGCGGTGGGACCATTGGTGTCCACTTTCTGTCTAGGTTCCTCCGTTTTGAAGGTTTCTTCCTATCTTATTTGTTTGGAAGCTCATTCGTAGAATTCGATGAGGTCCCAAGCTGGGGACTTGTAGAGGATTTTGTACAGCTTTCTGTCTTTGTGATGTCCCGCCGAGATGGCTATTAAGAGGCTTTCCTCTGAAGGATTCTCCACGGAGTTGGCTTCGTGCCTGAATGTGGCTATGTAATCTTTCAACGATTCATTCTTGTGCTGAAAAATCATTGTGAGGTGGCAAAGAGGCATGAGCTGCCTCTTCAAAGCTCGATATTGGTCAATGAATTTCTGTTGGCATTCTTCCTAACTGCTGACACTACGAGCTGGGAGGTGTCTGAACCATGCCCTAAATGTTCCTCCTAACATGGCCAGAAAGACATGGCATTTCACCAGGGGATCAGTTGTTTGAAGATCCATCTGGATATTAAATACATCCAGGTGGTCACTTGGGTCGTTGTTCCCATCATACAGTGGGATCGCGAGCACTTTAAGTTTTTGTAGGAGAGGCTGCATCTCGATCTCCATAAAAAAATGGTGAGCTTTCCTCGTAGCAAGGTTGATTACTTTGAGGTCATGGGATTCTTCTAACCTTTTAAGCCTTTGGAGGACTTCCTCCATTATCACGTTCCATGTTTCAGGCTGAGGGGTGGAGCTTTCTACTCGTTACAAGCCCCTCAATTGTTAACTGTCACAATCTTCATGAGTTTCCCTCTGAGCCTCTTTACGAAGCTGTTGGAGTTGCATCATGATCTCTTCTTGTCTTTGTGTATTTTGGGCTTGCACCTGTGCCAGTGCTTTAACAGTTTCAACCAATTTTCTTACCATATTTTTGAGTGCCGGTTGGGGCTGCTGGGCACTTGTGCCTCTTGAGTTTCAGAAACAACAGTGGAATGATGGTAAGCCCCCACAACAAGAGTGTTTGCTGGTTGGTGGACTGGAGTGGTTAAACTCCGAGTGGTTCTACCTCTTGTCATTGTTAAACTACAATGGACACTTCAGAGAGCAGATGGGTCCCCACAGATGGCACCAAAAATGTTAATGTCAGAATTTGGTTCACGCGAAGAGTCCCAAACTCCGGCTAATAGGAGTGAATTCGTGGAGCCAAAACTGTCTTTCGAAGTGTAAGAGATGAAAAGAGAGGAAGAAGGATCGAACTGGAGAGAGTAGAATGGTATTTTTACGTGGTTTGGCTAAATCCGGGCGGTACAGGACCCTACATCCATGGTGGAGCTTTTATTAATATTTGAAAAGAGATTTTTACAGTGTTTAGCATACAAGTTATCCGGCCTCCCCCCCTCTTCTAACAGTGTATCTCTATTTAAAGAGAGAAGGAGAGTTACATACATTAATTACAAGTTACAGTTGTTATATCAAGAAATAAATGTGAAAGATAAATAAACTCCTGCAGTTTGGCTGCTGTAGGCTTATGTCTGCGGGGTGTGCCCCTCTTGTTAGCTGTAGACTAGCATTTGTGTGTGTCTATCTTATGGTCTTGTATTATCGAGTGAGATGTCTGTCCTCACGAGTTGGGTTCCTTAGCTTGGGGTCGCTGTGGCAGGTCGCTTAACGAGCTCGTTGTTGTCACTATAGCGTAGTGAGCTCAAGTAGGATGGTTGATTGCTTAGCGAGCCGACCTCATGATGACCTTGTTGTGTCGTCTTCTAGCGATAAGTGAGGTGGATCTTGCTGGGCATCCTCAGTGGGCTGGGTGACTTAGCCTCTGCCAGACTCGTACTTGTCTCACTCTTTGAAACCAGTTTTCACCTATAACAATTCATATTCTCCTCAACTCATTTTTATGTCATCTGATAACTATTTTCTTAATTAATTAATCTTTTGTTTATGTGCTCTTTGACTATTTTGACATAGGTCTTAAATCTAAATAAGATGTTCACCGATCAAACAATCCTTAACATAGCTTGGGGTTCAAAAAGAAAGGTTTACACATAGCTTATGTATTTTGTCAATGGATATAGATTTTACACTGAACAATAGAGTCAACACAAGTCAACTTCCAATTTTTGTTTATGTATTAATGACTAAGATGATAGACACCCAGAAAATGACTATTATGACAAACTTCATAAAGTGATTGAATTGGATTATAGTGGATTATTAGCCCACAAGTTAGTTTTGTAAGTTAGTTTTGCTCAGTATTGAATGGTTTGACCTAACTACTAATAGAGGGACAAGATTCTATAAACTATGACATTGTTAAGGTTTATGCTAATCGATGGTATAATAAGTTTAATCCCTTCATTTTAGCTCTACAAGCTATACAAGTGTATTATGTTCCATACCCATGTTGTCAAAGGAAGTGGGCCAATTAGTTGATCGTCATCAAACCAAAGTAAAAACCATTATAGATGTCCTAATAACCAATACAATAGAAACATTCTAAGATGATAAACAATATAACCAATTGCCAATTACCTGTGACAATGAAGAAATTTATTCGCTTAAGGATAATTTGGGTGCTCCTAAATAAGTTAGTGACCCTCAGCCAATTTCACATGACTATTCATATGTGGTGGAAGATGAAGAAGATGATGAAAAGGGAGAAGAAGAGGAAGATGATGAAAAAGAAATAGAGGAAAATGAAGAAGAAATATCATATGATGACTCTGGCTTTCCATCCTAAATCAGTTTATGCTTGCTATATGTTGAATTTGTGAAAGATAGGAGTTTATTTGTTGATATACTAAATTATTTATTCATATGTGAATGGATGATTTACTGTATAGTAAATTGAATTTGATTCTTTCAAATATAAAAGTGCTTTGTGTTGTTTTATACTTTAATTAGAATTTTTAGGGTGTTTGTCACCTAGTATGTTGTAAAAATAACAAGAATATGGAAAAAAAAATTTCCTAGTTTTGCAACAAAATTCATGACAGAAAATGGTCAGGCATTGCCTATAATTCTCTAAATTTTCCTAGTTTACTGATGAATTTAGTGATGGAATAAAAGGCGCAACATATTTAGCGACAAACTAATCCCTCATTAAATGGTCAAAAAATTTCAAATTATTTTGATATTACTCATGGAATTAGCAACAAACAAATTAGTGGCTAATTATTCCATTAGCAAATTTTCAAGTTAATAATGGACATATCCATCACTAAATATCAATTTGTCATCTCTTTTCCTAAATTTGGTCATCAATAGACCAAGGAATAATGACGAATTTTGTAATGAATATTATTGTTGGGATTGTAATTTCCATCACTAATCTTTTTACCAATGTACCATTTATTGATATCCCTTTTTGCATCACAAATTCCATCATTAATTTATTTAGCAATAGATTTCTCAATTTTACTAATATATCTTTCCATCACTAAATTGAGTTTTTCTTGTAGTGAAAAACATGAATATATTCATACTTTTTGTTGACTAGAAATGTACACAAATCTTCTTTCGCTAGGCCAACCCATTTTATCCATTAGTAGTGTTTGGAACCGGTACTAGAAGTCCTTTGTCTTAGATTCAATAGCTGCAACAACAAGTGGGAAGTACTAATCATTAGGGTCCTTTGCTACTACCACAAGTAATTGGCCACCATATATGTCATTCAAGTGGTAGCTATAAGATAAATGATTGGTCTACATGCAATGAAGAACCCATCTTTCACAGCTTGTAGACATATGTAGTATCCGTAGAACTTTGGTTGCACAGACAATAAAACCTTCTCTAGTAGAATTTAGTGTTGAACAAAAGTTAGTCCTCTTCACATCTGCATTATAATCCTATAAATTGCCACACTGCTTTTTGTATTTGTCATTCATCAATTCCAAAGCTTTCCTTCTAACTTAATAAGCCTTGTTGATCTTTTGGCTTTTAACAATATTTTCAATTATTTTTTTAGCTATCTAATATGATGCTGATGCTGCCAAGTGACCATTGACAACTTTGAAATAAGTATGCTTTGACCAGTATGTTTTCAATTTGAATATCTCTGAACCTCCTATCTTGCTTACAAAATTAACCCAATGACAATTAAGGGCCAAACACTTAGCCTTATGTCTGGTTTTATCATTTGGCCTGAACATGACATCTCTTCAATTTAAAAGACACCATTCCTGTTAGTCTGGATGGGTGCCCTAGACCAATTTGATTGGGCTCTATTGCATCCTGGACTATACATTCTGTGCATTTAGATATACA
>JANHAO010010973.1:0-17314 GCA_026873985.1 Saraca asoca | reverse complement strand
TAGCCCCTTTGCTGTCTTTTCTCATTTATAGCTTGATGTAACACCACTGTAGCTGGTAATTAATGCATGTAACTCCTCCTTCCTCTGTAAATAGGATTGCATTATTAGAAGAGGGGGAAGAGGAAGTCTTGTAAGCATAAACTCTACAAATTACTTTCGATACATCAATAAAAGCTTCGTCGTGAACGTAGGGTCTGGTACCGTCCGGATTTAGCCAAATCACGTTAAACCCTGTATCTTTTTCCTAACTCTTCCCTTCATCTTCGTCTATTCTGCTGTTCAGTTATATCTGAATCGGATACAGGCCTGAGATCCCGAAGAATCCCCTACTAGCCGAATTTTGGAGCATATCCTAAATCCGACGTCAACAGTAACCATATCCAATTTATCAATGAAAATTCTTAAATGACTCACAATTTAACATCTTATATAAAATAATTTTTATGTATATAATAGAGCATCAAAATGCTATTTTTCTTCTAAAAATAAATAAATTTATATTATTTTATATTTTCTAAAATAAGTTAACAGATTAATTTTTTTCTTTTAATATATTTTAGTCCTCTATTACATGTCTGTTTTATGCTAATTAGTATGTTAGATTATGTGTGAAGTAGGAATTTTTATTAATTAATAAATCAGATGAAATAAATATTATAAGTCACATTGCATACTTTATAAAAGTTAGAGGCAAATAATTTTCAAAGACAAGAATGAAACTTGTATAGAAATTTGGGGAAAAATGTGTTGTGGCCTATATTTTTTGTTCATGCCATGGAAGTCTCTTACTATTTAAATTCAAATTGCATTTTCAGGGTCTATGTATTATCTCATCTCCCGCTTCTCGTTCCATCTTACTTTGAGTGATTTGTGGTTCAAATTCTTCAAGAAACATAGTAGTGGAATTGAACGGCCACCTCCGCTAAAACATCGCCGGATGACGGTTTGGCAATATCTTATAAAGAAGACTTTCAGCTTCATTTTGTTTAAGGTTTTTAAGCTCAAATATTTTAGAATAAGTCAAGTCTAAGCCGACTTCTTCAATAAGCCAGTATCACAAGTATGGCAGGTTGCATTTGGTGGGTCCATTTAACAGTTTTCATTTTCTGATTAGTTGCGCGCAAGTGTGATGTGTTAAGTCTGTGCTCACTCAGGAATCTTTCTGAACATGAAACCATATATGAGAACAAATGCGCTTCAAAACCTTGCTACTGTGAGAGTTTCCCGATCTCCCAATCCACACGTTCGAGTTGAAAGCTTTCCAGATGCTTTTAGCATCAAGACAGGCTTTGACCCCAACACTTGCCGTTCAAATTTTCAGGTCAGGAACCTTCTCCAACGAGGAGAATTGGGTAAAGCTTGCAAATTGTTTGATCAAATGCCTCACAAGAATACAATCTCCACAAACATGATGGTCATGGGTTATGTAAAAGCGGGCAATCTTTCTAGTGCTAGGCAGTTGTTTGATGCCATGATTGAACGTACGGCAGTCTCTTGGACAATCTTGATTGGTGGATATGTTCAAAACAAAAAATTTCACGAAGCTTTTAAGCTTTTTTCTGAGATGGGTAGGTGGGGAACAGACCCGGATTTTGTTACCTTTGCCACTCTCTTATCTGGCTGTAGCGAGTCAGATTCTGTGAAAGAAGTGACTCAAGTTCATGCAAATATTATTAAATTGGGGTACGATTCAACTCTAATGGTTTGCAACTCCTTGCTTGATTCTTACTGTAAAACCCGTTGCCTCAATTTAGCTTCTCATCTGTTCAAGCATATGCCTGATAAAGATTCTGTGACTTTTAATGCATTATTGACAGGATACTCTAAAGATGGGTTGAATGAAGAAGCGATAAACCTCTTTTTTCAAATGCAGACAATGGGTTATAGGCCCACAGAATTTACCTTTGCAGCAATTTTATGTGCGGGCATTGCATTGGATGACAAAGAATTTGGGCAGCAAATTCATGGTCTTGTGGTGAAGACCAATTTTATCTGGAATGTGTTTTTGGCAAATGCATTGCTTGATTTCTACTCCAAGCATGACTGTGTTGTTGAAGCAAGGAAACTTTTTGATGAGATGCCAGAGTTGGACGGTATCTCTTACAATGTACTCATCGCAGCATATGCATGGAATGGGCAACTCCAAGAATCTATTGATCTTTTCCGAGAATTATATTTTACCAGATTTGACCGGAGGCAGTTTCCATATGCTACTTTGTTGAGCATAGCTGCAAATACACTAAGCTTGGAATTGGGTAAGTTGATTCATTCTTGTGTTGTTGTTGCAGGCCTTACGGCTGCTGATTCAGAAATCCTTGTTGGAAATGCTCTGGTTGATATGTATGCTAAATGTGGCAGATTTGATGATGCGAATAGAATTTTTGCAGCTCTAGCTCATCAAAGTTCAGTTCCTTGGACAGCCTTGATCTCAGCTTATGTTCAAAAGGGACTCCAAGAAGAAGGGCTAATGTTATTCATTGAGATGCATAGAGCCAAAATAAGTGCTGATTCAGCCACATTTGCCAGTATATTAAGAGCTTGTGCAAATTTAGCCTCACTCTCTCTGGGAAAACAATTACACTCATGCATAATTAAATCTGGATACATTTCAAATGTATTCTCTGGAAGTGCACTCCTTGATATGTATGCAAAATGTGGATCCATAAAAGCTGCACTCCAAATGTTTCACGAGATGCCTGTGAGGAATGCTGTCTCTTGGAATGCACTCATTTCAGCTTATGCACAAAATGGGGATGGTGATTGTACTCTTGGATCATTTGCACAAATGATTCATTCAGGTTTGCAACCAGATTCAGTTACCTTTCTGAGTGTCCTGTGTGCCTGTAGTCACTGTGGTCTAGTTGAAGAAGGATTACAGTACTTTAATTTGATGACTGAATATTATAAATTGACTCCCAAGAGAGAACATTATGTATCAGTAATTGATATGTTGTGCCGGAGGGGAAGATTTGGTGAAGCTGAGAGATTGATGGCTCAGATGCCATTTGAACCTGATGAAATTTTGTGGTCATCAATTCTCAATTCATGTAGAATTCATAAGAATCAGAATTTGGCAAAGAAAGCAGCAGACCAGCTGTTCAACATGAAAACGCTTAGAAATGCTGCTCCATATGTTAGTATGTCCAATATATATGCAGAAGCTGGTGAATGGGACAGTGTGGGGAAGGTGAAGAAGGCAATGAGAGAGCGAGGAGTTAGAAAGCTCCCAGCTTACAGTTGGGTTGAAATTAAACACAAAATTCATGTATTCTCCGCCAACGATAAGTCACACCCACAAATGGGAGAGATCATGAAGAAGATTGACGAACTGGCTGAGGAAATGGAGAAAGAAGGGTACAAACCGGACACAAGTTGTGCCCTCCACGACGTGGATGAGGAACTCAAGATAGAGTCTCTCAAATATCACAGTGAACGCATTGCAATTGCTTTTGCACTAATCAGCACACCAGAGGGGTCACCTATACTGGTAATGAAGAATCTCAGAGCCTGTACTGATTGCCACGCTGCCATTAAGGTGATCTCGAAGATAGTTAAGAGGGAAATCACAGTTAGGGATTCAAGTAGGTTCCATCATTTCAGAGATGGATTTTGCTCGTGCAGGGACTTTTGGTAGGTTTTGTTCTTTCCAAAAAAGCCAGCGATTTCTCTTATAACGGCAGAAAAATATATGGTCGGGGTCATTACCAGACTCATTTAACATTTTGTTACCCTTGTTTGTTGTATCATACTATCATTATTTGTACCCTTGCAATTTTCAATGTACAAAACTGATAAATGATTATAACTAAAGTATACAAAAGATGACTATAACTAGAGTACGCAAGAGTTTATCAAGAAGATATAGGTGGAACAAGTACAGGTAAAGGTAGTTAATTCATTGTATGCTATTACACCTCACCACAAATGAATGCCATATTGTTCCTTAACCGCTTTGCAATCTAAGAGTTCCACTCTTAACTGATTGCCCCACCAAGGATTAGGATTTCACACAGAAGAAATGCCACATCTCCAGCTTCAACGAAGAATCCAAGTCATAATCAAGTCTAGCGACCAAAACCCCTTACATTTTCACATATAATCACACACCCACTCACGGTGAGTCCATCACCAATGGGTGAGTGTCATTGTACGTGGACTTGTGATTATGAAAGTAACGTAACTCTGAACAATCACTCCACATTGCCCAAAAAAAAAAAAAACAATTGCAGCTGCTATTTCATTAATCTTATGGCAAATGAGTGTAGACAAAGCAAATTTTTCTTTAAGAAATTAATACATCAATATAACCACTACCCCTTATCATCCATTACGAAAACATTCAGCAGTCATCAACTATAGAAGTCATATCCCAAACAAAATTTGCATTCATCAAGATGTTATGGCATAAAATTATACCTTCTCTGCAACAACAAAAGTAATTTGTTTCAACAATCCTTAAATTTAAAAACATAAAAAAACAAAAAAAAGTCTACTTCTTGAGCATATCATCAGGAACAACTTTAAGTTGCTTCCTCTGCTTAGACTTGGCAATCTTCTTCAACGTCTTAGGATTAGTTATCTTCTGTAACTTGGTTCCAGATCTCAATATATTCTCTTGCTTCTTCTTCTCTCTCTCCTCTCTCTTCTTCCTCTTCTCAACCTTATTCAACCTAATCTCTTCCTTCAGTTCCATCATCCTCTCCTTGTACGCCTTCTTTATCTGCTTCTCCCTCTCCCTCTGCTCAAAGGTCGTTCCTTTTCGGGTCACCTGAACCGCCGAAGCTCTGTTCTTCTTCGGTTGCTTCCATTTTCGACCCGAAACCTTCCCTGCTATTACGCCGTCGTAGCTGGGCTTTCCGAAGACCGGCTTGTCGGGGTTATCCTCCGAAGAAAGGGCTGATCTCTTCGCTGGCGGTGGACAGGCGTCGTCGACGTCCATGGAAGCACCGACATCGTCGTCGTTGTTGAGGATTTTGGTTTCCTTGTTTGATTGGGCTTCTCTTTTGCGCTTGTAAGTTTTGCCGCCGAAACCTTCATCTAGGCAACGAAAATCTATAGTGCACGCCATGGTTTGGTTTGGTTGAGCTGATCCTAAACCCTAGCGCTGTGGACTCAGATTTATATACATGTGGATTTCACCGGGTGAGTTTTTGGCATTTTAATTTGACGAATATACCCATTGCTTCAGGAAACAAGTTCTTTTATGTGGTATAAAGCCAAAAAGAAAATTAACTGAATTATTTTCCCCTACACAATCCACAAATCAAGAAAAAGTGAAATAATAAATCAAATAAATTAGCAAATATGATTTATTTGGATTTAGAATAAATAAGCTTTCCTTCTTACCGTTGATATAAAATAATTAGATTATTATAGCCATAAATAATATAGTTCAGAAAAATCCATTGATAGTTATTCATACTTATTATCAATTTTATTGAAATGATTTTCATTAGAAACTTAAGAGTAATAGTAATAACATTAATAATAAAATATTGGAAAATTATAGTTAATCCACCTATGAATGGTTCAACTTTTCTTTATTCATTGCTGGTTCAAATTTTGATTTATTTATAATTTATTTTATTAACAATTAATTTTTTTAAAGTAATTTAAAAAATAATAATTTATACGTTTTTGTTATATGATCCTTAAGAATTTTGATTGGATTATTATGAGATTTCAAGTTTAACTAAATTTATTTTCTTTAAAGAAATCAAGTTTAGGGGTAGGGATTGGGTTGACATCTTAGAGCACTGGGTTCAATTCAACCAAATTGGACTTTTATATAATGTACAGTTTTACTTATTTTTGGCTTATGCTTGAGCTTATGACTACATTATTACTTAACCATTTGTTTTATTTTTATAGCACTTCTTATCTAACCAAAAAAAAAAAAATTGTGATTTTAATGACTTTGTTCTTTTATCTAGTTTGACAAGGTATCTTAATCCATGTTTTCATATTATACAAAATTTAAGAAAAATATAAAAGGAACATTTTCAGGTAAGATTATTAAGTTCAAACAACCTGACTCTAGAATCAAATTGCATTAACTTTCACATATTAATTAGGTCAGATTGATTAGATTTAAAATCATTGAAATTGTGGTCAAGCTGATAATTTTCAGACTAGTTTATCATTCTAGGTAGGATTTAATACAATTTAAATTTGACTTATAATCAGTATAAAATTTTTTACATTATCAATAAATAGAATTATGTCATATCATAAAAAAAAATTGAAAATTTTTATTAAAAAAAATCTTAATAATTTTTTTGAGTTTAAATTTTATTTTCAATCAATGTAAAATATTTTATACTATTATTAAATAAAATGACATGTCATTAAAAAAAAGTAAAAGTAACTCAATTTTTATCAATAGCAAAGCAAAATTTAATAATTTTTTAATAATATGATAACATATAGATGGATTATAATATAAAATTAATTTATATTGATAATAGATTAAATTTAAATTCATCTTTTTATATGTAACAATACATGAATCAATACTAATATAAAATTGATTTACATTTGACATGCACGAAAATGTTAATAAACAACTTGATTTTATGCTTTATTCCATAGCACTTGATTTTGTGCATGAAAATATTAATAAACAACTTGATTTTATGCTTTATTTCATTGCACTAGCTTTTATCCATCTAAGAGAGTTGACATAAGTTAAGATGGTAAAGTTCTATACTGAGTTTCGTATCTACTTATGTGTGCCACATTTGAACAATCAAATACAAATTTCTTCTTATAATTACCTATATATCCAAGAAATGTCATCATCTCCATATTCATATTTTATCAAGTGTTCAATACCTCAGAATATGAAAGTCTAATACTCAGATCTCCCACATTCCAACATCCAAATATAATCATAACATATCTTTTGCATAGAGATGAAGTATCTAAGAATCTTACAAATAACCAGAACTTGAGAACTTGAGCTCTACCTTAGTCTAATTTTTTCACGTGAGCACTTCATCAAAAGATATTTCCAATTCCGCAGTGCTTCAGATCCATCTCAATGACCTGAAGGGAACTCTCCTGAGTTTCTTGCACGAGAAGCCATCTAATAATACACACACACACACATATATATGGCAGCTGGTAAACCCCATTTAAGGGGGCTACCAAATAATACAAAGCCCTGCTATGACAATACTAGAACCAGTATTCACTGATGCTTTGCTCTTTCCTCCCGGCCGACCAAAATTTCACTTCTTATTGCACAATTCACTATTCTGTTATATCTCGATTGTTCAACGGAAGTTATTGAACATGCAAGGTTGAAAATGATTTAATATAGACTAACTAATGGCTATAATCACCAAAACTAAACAAGGCTCCCTCGTTTCCCTACAATAATGCAGGAACAGAGCCATTTCCGGATTTGTATTCGATCTCTAGGTCAGAGAGCTGGCTCTCAAAGAATGCAGAGTGGAGAGCTCTAACACACTGTTCTGCTTCGCTGTCATTAACAACCAATGAGATATTCACCTGACAAGAGGAAAATTCAGAAAGACAAATAAAATTAGAATTGAAAATTTTGAGTCCTGGCTTGTAAATGAATTGATTGCCCCCACGTCATACTTGTGGCTTGGAAGTGGCAAACCTCAGAAATCTAATCTAGAAAACCAAATAGAAT
This sequence comes from Saraca asoca, assembly GCA_026873985.1. Classification (NCBI taxonomy): domain Eukaryota; kingdom Viridiplantae; phylum Streptophyta; class Magnoliopsida; order Fabales; family Fabaceae; genus Saraca; species Saraca asoca. The sequence goes on along the minus strand of JANHAO010010973.1, from coordinate 9,651 downwards.
AAAATAAACCATGGATGGACTTATGTGCCAGCATGAATACAAAACATGCTTGATCACCTACTTCTTCCGTTAAATCATGTTTATGCAAACGCAATGCTGCTGTGCAAATGTATATAATAAAGAAATTATAATCTAAGGAGTGTGATAGGTTTTATATGATGACTACACATTAGTGTCCAATTGACAAATGCAAGCCTGCGTGTCTGAGGTTGTGAAGGTCAATACTTTCTAATAACACAGACAATGGAGAATAATATCAAGTAAATCAGGTTGGTACCTTAGATGCACCCTGAGAGATCATCTGAACAGTGACACCAAGTGTTCGAAGAACATGAAATGCCTGCAAAAATATGCCACTTAATGATTATTGATGTTAAAAGAAAGAGCCAAACACAGATTGATTACATATAAGTGAATTAATTTGTGCATAATATATGCAATGTCCAGGCTGTGAATTTTATTCTAAGAAGCATATTTTAAAAACACCGCAAGGTTCCATAAGACTAAGAGGCACTAAAGGGAGGAAGGGAGGAACCCTCTGATAGTTTTGGTATTAATTTCAAATCTGGAAATATCAAATGAAATCTTAGGATAAATCAGTAGATAAGTTACATAATACAAAACCTTTTCCAATATCAGTGATGACCTCTGAACATTTCCGATGAGAGAAATGATAGATCTGTTCTGAAGGAGATCTACCACAGCTATTTTTTCCAGTTCTTCAACAACATAGTCAAGTTCCTGGTCAATGAAGATAAAAACATGACAGCCAATTAGATTTATACAGTGGATCGAAAGGGTATTTTATGACTAGCATATTTACATATCTATTGACTGTGCATTTGTTTTAAAAACATGACCTCACGCAGATAGACATTGTCTAACAAGCCATGATAAATACTTGGAGAAAGGAAAGTTAATGTATTCCACATCAAAATATAAAAATAAATCACCAAAAAGGAAATTACGAACATGCTTTCTTACACTTGCCTGCTGAATTAGCTCTCTGCTCCATAGCTTTGAAGGATCCAATGTCAAGGAAATACTGACTTCACTAGTCGCTACGACATCAACAGATATGCCTAAATCTTCAAATGTTGAAAAGACCTACATAGATATGGAAGTACAAAAATTTGCAAGGGATTCATCGCCGGGAAAAGGAAGTCTAATAGGCAATAGCTGTCTCACCTTAGCAAGGAAACCATACTGACCAAGCATGCGAGTGCTTACGATATCCAACATTGTCACATTACGCTTCAAAACAATGCTAGTTAGGACTGCCTGAAAGTGGAAAACTTAATATTGTTTAAAGCCTTCCACAAAAAGTTGTATACATAATACATAAGCAACATAGTAGCTACGAACCTTGCTCATATCTCTTGACTTGCTGATGAGTGTACCTGGAGCAGTAGGATTGTAAGAATTTTTAACCCTCACAGGAATATCACCCTCCCTAGCAGGTCTCATAGACTGTGGATGCAGGACCTGCAAAAGGACCAGATCAGAGAAACAATATATTCCTATCTTTGGCAAAATTATGACTCTAGAAAGCTCCAATCCTGTTAATTGGATGAAAAATAATTGCTGCTCATGACAACACAGCAAGCAATCACATCCCTTACACTGACTTGACAAAAGATTAGGTCCATTAGGAAGATAACAAAAGCATTTTCCATGACGGAAACTGATTAACAATGCTAATGAGACTATTAAGAGAACCTCAGGCAGATGGTCCAAAAGATATATTGTGTTTGTCATTAGCAATCAATACATTTTAAAAACAACCACACCTCAAAATTCAGAGAAACCATTCATATTAAAAAACAAAGTACTCTCGTGATTTGATGATTTAGGCAATGAGAAACATGGTCCAACATTAGAACATTAGCAAAAAATAAAAGCCAGGATGAATGCATTCTTAAAGGCAACGAGAGAAATGGTTTAAGGCATGTATCAACAAAACTATATTAGTGAAAATAAAGATACCTGAGCACCAAAATAAGCAAGTTCAGCAGCCTCATCAAATGTCAAATATGGGACAGGTTCTGCTTGTCTGCATATGTTTGGATCGCAGGTTAAAACGCCATCAACATCTTTCCATACCTGTTCAAAGGATTCAAATCAACTTCATTATTTTTGTTACAAATAACTGACAACTTATGAAGGTTATGCAGGACAATTTGGATGCTAATGCTTATATTACACATTTTGAGCTACTTTTGCATTCCTTACTCCCTGAAACAACCAATCTAATATGCATGGTAAGTCCACTGACAAGCTTCTGATATCACAATCATGTAAATATATAAACCTGAATTTCAGGCAACCCTAGTGCTTTCCCAATCGTTGTAGCTGTTAAATCACTGCCCCCTCTGCCTAGTGTTGTCACTGCACACGATTTTCTGCCCTGCAAGAAAGTAAAATATGACAGCATTTTGTTTTGTTTGAGAATTTCTCAGTAGCAAACTAAATAAATTAAGTAAATTGGGACAGGAGGAGTTGGTAAAGTAAGACATTAACAGTACCTTTCCAAGAAAGCCTGTAACAATTGGAATTGCAGGATCAGAAATCCAATCACTGTGTAATCTCTTAGCTACAGCTGGATAAGTTGCCTCCAAGATATCCGCATTAGTGAAGTCATCCGTAGTTATAAAACCAATCTCAAATGCATCATACTGACAGACAATTAGATTGGCAACCAATCATTATAATCAGGACTAGAAAACAGAAAAGGAAAAATTTATTCAAAAGCAGTAGCAATTAAGAAATTCAAAACTCTAATTCCAATCAGGAATGCATACTTGGCGGGCCTTAACGCCAACTGTATTAAGATACGCAGCAAAGATCCTAGTGGACATGCACTCCCCAAATGAAACCAAGTAGTCTTTAGTCCGTAGAGTCAACTCTTTCATCATAGCAATCCCTTTCAGAAGTTGCTCCAATTCTTCCAGATGCTCTGCAAATATTTCCACAAACAACACCAAGACACCCCAACATGTTTGAGTACTGACAAGTGAAATTCATTTCAATAGCCATTATGAGAAATGAGACAACAAATGGGAGAATTAATTCAATATTTCAATTCATGTGTCAAGAAAACAAAATGAAAAGCTTGCAGCAATATAATGCACAGCAGATAGCCAGATATTAAAACCAAAACTTGAAGAGAATCTCACTCATCCATGGCTTGACAGATATCTAGTGAAATCAGTAACTCTAAGCTACCCTTGTAAATTGTTTTTTTTTTTTTTCTCAGAAACATTAAAAAATGTTTTCTTCTCCATAATCTGACACCAATTACCGATTAAAAAAAAAAAAACCAATAAACTAGAAATAATTATGAAACTTATCCTAGAAAACATGCATGTACTTGTCCATTACTATTGGAGGTTGGAAGTTGAGAACTAAAAAGTTTTGTAGTTCATAAGCCATTCTATGATCTGTCATCACTTATATTCGTGGACAGAACTTTCCCCTTGAATTGATCTTATAACAGAATTTTAGTGAAAAAGATAAACCATTGATATGCAAAATATCCATTTTAATCAATAATCGATCCCCAAAAGGAAGAAGTTAACTAACTCACTTGAAATAACAGATCTGTCCACTCTGAGCTCATCTGCAGTCCTGAATAAGATAAGATCAAACAGTAAAAATGAATTCGTCAACTAGAATGAGATTCTTTTTTTTTTTTTTCCTCTTTACACATGGAAATGAATACAAAAAGAAAACTGATTGCCTGAGATGCAAGTCTTTAATAAAGCTGAGCTCATCAATACTTGAGACATTGGTAACACCACAACTAACAGCTTTCTCTCCAGCCTAACAAATGAAAACCCCCATTTTTTCATGAACGTTTCTAGGCTAATAACAGAAAGAAGAAAGAATACTGACGTGAAAAAAAAAAAAAACTTAAAAAGTACCATCAAAAGTTTGTTAGTTGTCTTTCCCATCGCAGAGAGAACAATTATAGGCCTCTCTTGTGGGAAGCTCAGTATAAGGCCTGCAATTTCTCGCATCCTCTCCGCAGTTGCCACCGATGAGCCACCAAACTTCATGACGCACGTAAATTGTTTCTCAGTCTCACTAAAGTTTCCATTTTCAGTCCCATTCTTCTCAAGCACATCGCTATTTCCTGCCTTGCAGCTGACACTAAACGCTGCGTTCCCACTTGAAACTCTCCTTGAAATATGTAACCTGTTTACAGGAGCAACAGATGCTACAAATCCAATTCGCTGTGAGAACAGAGGTTGGCAATGCAAACCTCTTCTCCAAGTCACGGGAAAGGAAATTTTAAGCCCACAAAGCTGCAAAGCACTTGCCATGCTAATGGGTTATTTCGACAAATAGCTTATGCGCAAAGAGAGATCTGTATCAGTCAAATGCTTCAATCCTCCAACGCTCGATCTGCAAATCACCCACCACTTAATTCAGTCACAATATTATGACAACGACAAAAAAGGACATAATTATTATGCATTTCCCTCCATTTGCATAAAGCAAGCACAGAGAAAAGCAGAAATCAAAATATGCAGACAAAATTAAAAAGGCAATACCTTTTCTCTAAGAAATAGCTTTAGAAGGTGGAAATGCACAAACGGTTCCAACCATATAGAAGAATGATTTTTTTTTTCTCTTTGTGGACTTTGTTTTGCTTGAGAGAGGAAAAACTAAAGAAGCTATTTGGTCGAATAAATAATGACCACCATGAGGTGGGAAGATTTGAAGAGGAGTTGGAAGAGAAGAAAGTTGTTCCCGCGGCGGCTCTCTTCTGGCTCCTACTGAAAATCCCCGCTTCAAAATGCCAAAACGTGTTTTTACTTCTTTTTTTTTTTTTGGCCTGGAGACCATGACCTGCCGATGTTTCAATCGAAACAACGGTTGAGATTGAATCTTAAGCTTGTCATAGTGGGTCCCGGGATGTCTGGGTTGTCCGCGGCCACATTATTTTGACAGAGGGGATTAGGATTGTCATATATCCAACAGTTAGGACTGGAAGATGGAATCTATCGAACGGTGAAAATGGCTACTGTGACGAACAGGTGTGTGAGTTTTGTTGGAAGTGGAATTGGAAATCTATGATGCAGAGTTGAATCCAACGTGGAGCAAATGGTCTGCACGGTGCGCCGAGTCTCATTCAGTGGGTTAAAGTGCGTTTGACCAAAGACCTGTTTGTTTCAGCTTTTTTTTTTTTAAGTTGTTTTTTTTTTAAATAAAAAAATTTTAAAAAAAATTAAAAAAATTAAAATTTAAGTTTTTTCAGAAGCTTCAATTTACTGCTTAAAAAAAATATTTTTAACTTTTTTTTTAAACTTTAATTTACTGCTTCAAAAAAAATAAAATTTTGTTAAGTCCATCCAATCGGACTATAAGGTCACATTAGAACCTACACTTTTGGTTGGATGGAAGCAAAAAATAAAATAAAATAAAATTGATGACAAATATATCTAATTTATAAAGATTATATTAATTAAAAATTTTGGTGAAAAATAATTTTAAAATTATAAAAGATTTTAATATTTTATGATATAATTTTAAAATTATTAATTAAATTCAATACTCAAAATAAGAAATTATTCAAACATTATAAATTTAAAATTTATGCTTGGTTAACTTCGTTAAACTTTTGGGGCACAAAATCAAACTTGAACGTTTGCATAAAAGTGTTGTAGGGTATATTACTGGAGCTCATGTTTTCAAGCGGAGAGAGTGATATATAATATACATCTTTTAATAAACAATAAAATTTACAAAATTATAAATCTCAAAATTTATAAATTTGAAATATTTTTAGAAAAGTACACGTAATAGAAATGATTCAAATACTTTATTCACAGTGCAAATGGAATTTAGCTTTTAAAACCCTTGCTCTGACGATGGAAGGCCAAAAAGAAATGTGTAACTCAAATCTACTTAGAACAAATGGGACAAAAAATCAGTTTAAATTGCTTCAATGCATACAAATCAATCAGCAATACGTTAGTATATATGCATAGCTTTGTAAGATCAAGGAAAATTTGTTATCCTCGTTAATAACGGATTAAATATTAATATATATATGTATAAAAAAATTATTAAATAATTTCACTTACTTAGATAATTTAAATAAGAGTAATGCATTGGATTGTACCAAAATTTTTATTTTATAAAATTGGATAATTTTCTATTTTACGTCCCCATTTTATATAAATTTAAATTTTAATTAGATAGAATTATAATCAACTCAAACATAATTTATTAGTAGATATGGTGATAAAGTTAGATTTTTATCAAGGATTGCACACTTACGGCCATTTTGATAAATCGTATTAGAGAGACATAGTATAAGTAAATACTATCATATTTTTGTTGGAATAATATTGTGGACTAATATAATCAGTCAATTTATTATAAGTTAGATTACTAAATATTAAATAATATTATTTATTTATCAACTCAAATATCTCATCATGTTGTTATTGAACTTTAGTATAGCACTTAAAATTACATATGGATCTATTATTATATAGGCTTTATTTGTTAGGTTATTGATGATGGAAAGACTAACCTAATTCATTCCCACAAAGAGAGATTTCTATTCTCATCATATATATTATTGTTATTGTTTCATCGAGATGACAAGTTCTAAACTAACGATGACATCTAAGATAGATAGAAGTTTATATCTTCTTTCTTCTTTTTTTTTCTTTCGCATGTAATCATGGATAGAGACCATGCATAATGATTATAAATACTGGATTATAATTAGGTACATGTTAAATTATCAAATTTATTATAACATCTAAGATAGATAGAAGTTCACATCTTCTCTCTTCTTTCTTCTCTTTCACATATAATCATGAATAGAGACCATGCATAATGATTATGAACATTGGATTATAATTAGGTGCATGCTGAATTATCAAATTTATTATAACATCTAAGATAGATAGAAGTTCACATCTTCTCTTTTCTTTCTTCTCTTTCGCATGTAATCATGTATAGAGATCATGCATAATAATTATGAATATAGGATTATAATTAGGTACATGTTGAATTATCAAATTTATTATTTTATATATACATATTATAAGATGTAATTAAATTTATTTATTAATGGCTACAATTAATTTCAATAGTAATATCAAAGTAAAATTAATTATATTTTATGGCTTAATATATGTGAAATTTTATTTTGAAATTTTTTAACGATGAATTTATGTTGTTATTATTAAATTTATTTCAAAATAATTGACCTATCAAATCATGGGACTTTTATTCCCTGCAACAGCACAATTGTTTGCCTTTTTTTTTTTTTTTTAACTGCATAAAATTATGAGGAATTTACGCGAAGTTCGGAGCAAGTGGATGTGTTTTGGAACCAAGCGAAACTACAGGGAAATATGGGATTTTCATGTTAAATTTCCTATTCTGCCACTTTACTTCTTGTAATTCACAGCACGCTAACACTTGGGATCAAGCGGATGAGTGTTTTGAGATTTTCAACAATTTTACCAGACATTGAATCAAAAAAAAAAAAAAAAATCGAATTCAATTTCAAACAATGCCTGAGGTTTGGGTATGTAATGCAAAACATCATTGAAGTTGCAGTGATTTATGGAATTATGAGTTATTTCTTTTTGAAATAAATGCAATTAAATTCAATGGTACTAATAATTATTTTTAGATTATTTATATAAGTTTCATACCTCCTTAATTTTAAGTTATTTTCTTTATTTTGAAAAATTATTTGTGTGAGTACAATTTGTATTATGTAATAATTTCTTATCAAATTACTATTGATCATCTTTTTGTGATAGAGATCACGTAAATTTTGATATCTATACTTCAAAAAAAAATTATGTAAATGAAATTATATATTATACGTTTGTGTTTTAAGTATAATGAGATATAAAGCTCTAATTGTATTACATGCGTATTTCCAAGTTGGTAAAGAGATATGAAGTAAATTCCCGGATCTCATTAGTATACCATGAACAAATACTTCTTATCAAATTATTATTGATTATTTTTGTATGATATAGATCACATCAATTTTGTGATCTATACTTCAAATATATATATATATATATATATTGTGTAAATAAAATTGTATATTATGCATTCAAGTTTTAAGTATAATGAGATATAAAGTTCTAATTGCATCATATGTGTAGTTTCCAGTTAGGAAAGAGACATGAAGCTGTTGACGGCAAAATCCGGTCAACAGGTATGAGTTTGATGTCATCTCAAACTGCAAGCTGAAGACGTGAGCTAATGAAAGAGAAAAAGGAGAAAGAGGAGGAAGAATAGCAAACACCAGAAATTTTTATCGTGATTAACTGCAAGCTGAAGACGTGAGCTAATGAAAGAGAAAAAGGAGAAAGAGGAGGAAGAACAGCAAACACCAGAAATTTTTATTGTGGTTTGGCTAAAGCCAATCGGCCTTTATGTCCACGGTGGATTATATTAACTTTGTACGATGGTTTTTCCATGTAACTCAACGGAGATACAATACTATGTTACTATTCCGACAGAGTGTGTGCGTGCAATTTTAACTATTTATTTTACAGTGGTCTCCCCTTATTTAATGAAGAATGGAGGGCTATAAATGTAATTTGGTGAGTAACAAAATGATTATCTTCACCGCATCGGACAATAAATGCTAGGCATTAGATAATCAGTGTTGGGTAAATCATTGTTGGACTGTTGGGGGCTGATATATCGATTCTAGAGGCTGAGCTGTCGGTTAGGAATGTGTGCCCTCAACTGATGACTAGGCTTCCATACTCGTGCTTAGCTCGCTATCTTAGTAACTTAGACTCGTATCGAGCAATCTGTTGATTAAAGGGATCGATCTCATCACTGGACCCATCTGGAATGAATCTGCTGAAGGATGGTCTAGGCGCTGTGTTTTGCTCAGCAAGCTGGTGCCCTTCTTAGTGAGTTGGGTTCTCGCTTTGACCTCGACCTGCGCTCTAAGTTCGCGGTTAGTGAGCTGATACCCCTGCTAAGCGACCTTAATCGTCAAGTGATTTGGGCCTTTTTTTAGCTGGGCTAGGCTTCTTATTAGGCCTTGCCCAGTTCGTTATGCATTGTCTGAAAAATACCTATAACATCAAGCCCTCTAACTCTTAGTTCGTTTTGCGGACTGGGAGTTATAATATGCTGATAAAGTCCTTCCTCATAGTCTATAGCATTGTCAAGTTTTTCACTTACAGTTCATCGTTTAATCAAAAGTCTAAGCTTATAGCCTACCGTGTTGTCATTTCGGGCTTCAGTCTTTCATTTCATCTGCATCAGGCCATGCCTCCCATCGTGGATGCTTTCTAACAATTGGCGCGATAGTCTTGCTTTGTTGCAAATCGCTCGATTTGGTACAGTTGGATACCCTTCAAACTCTTTGGTGAAGTTGGGCTCGTCTATATAAGGCGTGGGAAGTCCTCTTCCCTTCTTCACAAAGTAGCCAGATAGGCACATTGAGTGATCCCCTCATATTTTTAAAGCTTTGGCCTTCATCTACGTGTTTTAAGGCATGTATGGTTCGTCGCATGAGATTGCGATGCATGAATGGCCTGCTGCATGCAGTTCCTGTTAGTCTGGATGGGTGCCCTAGACCAATTTGATTGAGTGCTAGTGCATCCTAGACTATATATTCTGTGCATTTAGATA
>JANHAO010010972.1:0-17274 GCA_026873985.1 Saraca asoca | reverse complement strand
ATCTAAACTAGAAAAGCAAATATCATAAGCTTAATTAATAAGAAAAGCAAATGTGAACCAAATTAGTAAGTAATTGAGGGTCACTGGAACATATGTTTGTTGCACCAGAAAATTTTCCTATTATATTGTAGTGGCAAGGAACAAAGTACTGATATGCCAGTTATTGGTTTTCTACTATATAGCTATTGTAGAATAGAAATTGCATTTGTGGTCCTAAGTTTTAGAATAAATTAAACAAATAAATAATACCTTACTTAGTAGAACTTGAACAAATACTAAACTTTCATTCATTCATTGGGACAAAGGTTTTACATTCCATACCATTTCAACTACATAAACTAAACACATAAATGAAACATAATAATTTAAACACCTAAGCACTTAACTTAAATCCAATACATAAACTTAAACACAATGCTACTAAATACAACCTAACCTATACCATCAAACACATGCCTCTAATCATATTGCAATACATCAAACAACACACCATCATTATGCCACAAATCACAAATGAGGCCATCATCATTCCCTACATGCATTGCCTTTTTGCCCTAGCTTTTTTGTAAGCTACTTTTAGCCTCCTTTGACTTTCTAACAAACCATCTACCACAAATTCCTCATTCAATTCATTGTAATCATCTACCTATCGAAAGAAATCACAAGCTCCACACTTCGTCCTCCTACCATAACCAAAGAAACATCTTCCAAAATTCACTTTTATATATAACTTTTGAATGGGGGATCAAAGCCCACAGTCACAGTAGCAAAATGGCTTTTATCTCTCAATAGACCACGAAAAAGAGCCATAAAACCCATAGCAGATCAAAAGAAGAAGTGAAATAGGAAGAAAGAAAAAATGAGATATGAAGTTCAAATGCCTTCTGTCGTCGATTTCAATTTCATTTTAGGGAATTTTTATAAATATGTTAACTTGGCTCCATTTAATTTGACATGGAATTAGTGCAAATTTAAAAAATGCTGACATAGATTTTTCTGTTTAAAAATGCCAACTAAGCACTCTCAGCTAATAGGAGAGGGTCACATGTAAGGGGGAAAAAAACATATGCAATGTAAATGACTAATGGAAACTATCATAACTTAGATGTTGGGGGTTGTTTTCAAGTTTGGGTAAGTTACTGGATTGTTTTTACTTGTTTTTAATGTTGATGAGGGTAAAAATGCAACCACCCCAAAATCGGTGGGAGTAATTTACATTTTTCCCTGTATCTAATTTTGAAATTGCATGCACACAGACACATGTATGTGCGCATATGTGATGTGAGCGACACGTTGATTCTTTGCCCTTTTTTGGATGAACAAGAAGGGAAATTGTACATGACTTCTCTAATTTTTTTTTTTTTGGTGTGATTACCACCATTTATATGTGTCCCTTCTTATATGGATATTGACTGAAGATCTCCATTCATTGTATATACATAAGAAACAGTCAATGGAAAACTTTAAATGCATCATATTTGGAAATCACATTTTTAGACATTAATTTGTGATGTTAACTCTAATCTCCATGCATGTCTTATTGTAGACAAAATATCTTACAAGCATCCTTCTGTTTGCTTTATTTTCACTTTGGTTTAGAGCCAAACACGCTCGACTATGAAACTATAAATCATGATGGAATACCATGTAGTCCTAGACATCATCATAACTGTAAACTTCCTCCTATATCTAATCCTTTCACAAGAGGATGTTCGGACATTAATCAGTGTCATAATGATAAGTAGAATTAAAAAGGTTTTCATAACAAAAGTCTAATAAAGGTTTACTAATTACATTTTATTTGTTCATTGATTCTATAAGATTTGTTCCAAATGTATAAAATAAATTGTTCCCAAATGACATGTTATGTTACTTAATGGTAGCAAAAATACATATAATATATCATCCTCTAATTTTTCATTCTAGTTAGTGTTTACAATCTATTCATTACAGAAATAAGCAAGCTACTAATTACTTATACTTAATCCAACTAAGCATATTATTTAATTATAAGAAAGAGTTGAATTATCAAAAGGATATATAGATCTATATATTTATTATTATGAAACAAATTTAATTAGATGTAATTAAAAGATTTGTAAAATAGCTAAAAAAAAAAGCTTGCAATGTTGAAATAAAATTCCAACTTAAACTATGCATAAAAATATAATAATATGATCCTAAAATAAGTGTACATGTCTAGCTCTCTTTCATTCAAGAGTGATGCTAGTCTCTCTAAGACTCTATTTTTCTTCACCTACTTTTATGTATATGGGACTCTCAACATGTTGTGATTGAATAAAATCCATCAACACATGAGAAGAATAAAAAATAATATTAATCACGCTTAATTATATGCACACAATTTTATTCATTATACATTTAGTAAAATTTAAAAAATAACTAAATTTAAATTTAATTTATTAAATATAAAATAATTATAATTTTCTTAATAAAAATAAATATAACTATTATTATTCATCGTTAAAGTAATAATGTGGATGTAACAAAAAATGTCACCACTAAGATAATTTTCAATTGATCCGTTTGAAAATTCATAAGTAATGAAGGATTAGGTAAATTTTTTAGCAACATCCATTTACTCTTGCTTTTATTCTATGAACATAAATACTTATTAATAAATGGCAATCATCTTATAAATTGGAAACTATATTAATTAGCATGAATATATATATGTTATTGTCTTCTATTATAATTATGTCAGATTTTTTATTACATTATAAATTTGAATTAATAGTAAAATAAATATAAAAAATTGATACATATATATATAAAGTTCATTCTAATTAATATGGACTCGAATCTATAAGATCATAACTCATCAATAAAATGATGATTTGTGATTAATTTTTTTATTCACTTCTAAGCAAATAATTTATTATATAATAAAAAAATTAGATGATACTTTTTCAAGAGAAAAATACACTAACTTCCCCTATGATTTGTTGAAATTACACAAACCTTCCCTTTAATTTCAAAACATATATGTTAATCATTTGACAAACTTTCATCCAAAATATTTTCCTAAGATGCCAAGATTCTCTTAAAAAAATAAGTTTTTAATATAATTAAAATCCCAATAACTAAAATGCCCTAAATTTATCTTTCAACATAAACAAATTATCTCATTTTCCCTTTTTCAACTAGACAATCTCCTCAACACACTCACTTTGGTTTTGATCTAAGCAATTTAAGAAAATTCCAAGCCATTGAAGTTGGATTTAGGCAATCGAAGCCATCTCTAACATTTTCCTCTCTTTAGAAGTTGGGGTTTTCAAGTATGAGTGTTAGGATTTTTTATGTGATCTTATTTTGAGTTTTAATTGTTTGAGGATTTCTGTTCTTGAAATTTCATATGTACAGTGATGTGTGTTTATGTAATTGATTAATGGAGTTTTGGTTGTGGATTTTTGAGAGACAATTGACATTTCTATTTTTGGTTACTTAATTTTGGATTTGTGGTGTTCTAAAGAGGACTTTCTTCACAAATTTTATTTAGGTTTGCTGCATTTTGGGATTTTAATGTGAGTTTGATGTTGTGAGCTGGTTTCTAGTGGTGATTTTTTTTATTGGATTAGATGAGTTGTTTTTCAAGAAAAAAATGTTTCTTTTGATAATGTGTTGAGTAAGAAGGTTTTAAGGCTATGTTTAGGAGTTTTGAGGGGATAGAATGGAAAGGAAAGGGAAGGGAAAGAATGGAAGGGGAGCTATCTTTCCATTATTTGGATGTTTAAGTAAAAAAATGATGAAAACTATCATTCCATTGGTTCCATCCCAATTTAAGAGGAAATAAATTTTGGAGATTTGGATGGAAAGGAATGGAATAGTTCCCTTTCCATTCCATTCATTTTCTTTAATAAAAAAACTCTCAAACAATGGAAAACCATTTTAACAACTTCCATTCCAATCCTTTCCATCATATTCCATCCATCCAAACAATCCATAAGGGTAGTGTTTTGTTGGAGAGCTTTCTTCTCCAAGCTCATCCATGGTCAATGTAAGGTTTCTATTGGGACTTACTTTTATGGTTTCCCCCCCTCTTTGTCTATATGAATGCCTGCAATTTATTCACTCCAAAATTATACATTGTGATTTGATCTTTGCTTATTTTCTTTGATTTGCAGGTTGATTTCTTAGTTATCTTTGGAATTTGATTTGTTGTCTGATTTTGTTTGAAGACTAAATTATACGAGAAAGTTGTTTTAGGAAAAGTTGAAGGCTCAAGAAAGAGGGAGGATAAAGCTTGTTCAAATGGTTTTATAAGATAGTGTTAGGCGTGAATGACTAAACACTCTCTCATATTACATTTTTTTTGTTTTTTAAATATTCTTCTTATAAAAAGTACATTAAATGTAATTAATCAATATTTTTTTGGTATTTTTATATTCTTTTTAGCTTAATTAAAAACAACACTTCTACTTTTATGAGTTACATTTTTTTATAATTTTTCATTCTCATTAAAATAATAAAAAGAAAATTTTGTTTTTGGTCATTTTTGGATCTCTAATTTTAGTGTCATTTGATAAAAAAAAAATATGTTAAATCCAAACAAAATTGGGTGTTTACAAAAATTTAAATTTAATTCATTATGAATGAAAATTTTTTTGTACTACTAATAAACAAAAATATATCATATTATTAAAAAAAAAGTAAGAATAGTTAAAATTTAATTATTTTTTATGATACATAGGTAGTACAAGTTTAAAATTGATTTACATTTTTTACACTATTGATATTTTTATTTGTAAAAGAATTATATATATAGATTAATGTGATGAAATTAATTTTCAAATTTTTAGTTCAGTAATCTTTAAGACTTTGAATTTACCATTTGGAGTTTTAAGCTTTAATATTTATAATATCAAATCTAGAGTTTAAATTAATTTAAGATTTTAGTATTCAATAAGAGTGTTAATTATAAGGATTTTAATTGTACTTCATATTGTTATAGCAAAATGAATTGGAGATTTCTTTATTGAAAAAAAAAAAAGAAAATGGCTTGCAAAACATTTCTTCATTGGAAAAAAAATGAATATCACTTTAAGGAAAAGGCTTTTTGGCAATGCAAATAAAAATGTCTTCAACACATGGAGTTAACCAATACATAATCAATCCAGGGCCAATTTTTATTTTTTTTAGTCAAATATAGCCTTTAAAGGGAAGACTAACTTTAAGTTGGTAGAAAATACTAAATTAGATTTAAATGTGTCAGAGGGAGGTCTGTGTAGATTGAAATTAGATGAAAGGTCAGTATAATTTTCTCTTTTTCTAATTTGATAAAAAAATTAAAAGATAAAAAATTTTACATCATATTGGAATTCACATGATATTAACTTTAATTGTAGATCTATATATATAGTGCAAGTGAAGCCATGTAGTCATCAAAGATATCTGTGATGCTTGTTTAACAAACACTAAATGTCTAATTTTACAATGCACTATATGTCTAATTCTTCAACATTTTTTAGGTGAAGGGAAAAGTGCCCATGATATATCCAAGTATCTTTTTTTTTCTTTTAGCAATGTCCAATACTTTTCCTATGTCCCTTTTTGTTAAGTTATTGATCAAAGGTCTCCTTTCAACATTGTATGCATATATGAAACAGGCAACTACAAATTTTAAATGCCCTATATTTAGAATTTAAGGTTGAACTATCTCTTTACATTTTTAAATCCTATTTTTGTTATATGAAGTAGAATGCAATCATGCATATCTTATCATAGATAAGGCATCTCATATAAAGTCTAGCCTTATCATATTATTTAGGCTAAAATGCTTCAAACCCCCTGTACTATAGGTAATGTGCATATAACTTTCTCATCTTTAAAAATGTGCATTTAACCCTATTATACTTTAATTTATATATGTTTCACCCACATCTATTTATTTTCCATCAATAAAGTTAACAGCACACATGTGAGTATCATGTGTTCATTAAAACTCTTTGTTTCCTACTTTTTTTTTTCCTTAAACCCTCTCCCTTTGAAAAATTAGAAGACAAAACCTACTATTGTGCAAAGTCACTAACCTTCAAAATTATTAAATAGTTTTCCATTGTTGGTATTTAGATGTTAGAGAACATTTATATTAATACTGGAGTAGATCATAAGTAGAGGAATGGTTGCTCACTTAGAAATTGATTTAAATTACTTAAAACAATTAGAGAATGATTACAAAAAAGAGTTTGAGTATGGACTCACAGGAAAGTATTTCGTCTTGTTGGATTCAAAAGAAGGAGCATTAAGTCAAAGAGTGTGGACATCTTGGGCCTAAAGAGCTACATTAGCCATGCAACTCATCCACTATGAGTCGACAACACAAGTAAAAGGTAGCCCTACTTTGTACACCACTCATATTGCTTCCTCACTCTTGTTTATGTGTCGAACTCTCCAATTTAAAGAGAAGAGAAGCCAAATCAAAATTAAAAGAGAACAACCCAACCGTAGCACATGCATTGTGTGCTAACTCTTTTTGTGTGATCTCATTTCTTATCTCATCTTTGCATTCAAACACCAACCCTGTCCTATTGAATTGTGATTCCTTAGAGAGCTAGCACCTCTTAAACTGAGTGGTTGATTTTCTTGTTCTACAAATTATGTAAACTTGGTACAAGCTTTGGATCAAATTAGTTTGTAAAAATCACCGTTGGTGTTAGAGATTGAATCTGATAGAGTTGGCTGAGGACAGTCCAAGAGGCTTGATCATAGGACTGGTTGGAGAGTTTGTGGAATTACTTGAAAATCAAATCAGACTTTGATTAAGGGTTTTGAGAGAAACTTCTGAGAAGGTATAATTGAAATTGTTGATTTAAATTTTACCTTACTTATGAATTAATTGGTAACAATATGATCTGTAATTAGGAAAATTTTAAAATTCCTATTATGTATACTTAATGCATATGATCAACATTATGATATGCTATGATCTAGTTTTACCAATAGCATTTTCCTACTTTATCACATTTATCGACGACTATTCCAGATATAGGTACATATATTTGATAAAATACAAGTCTAAATCCTTTAAAAAATTCAAAGCATTCAAAAATGAGGTGGAAAAACAAACTGGAAAAAGTACGTAGGCACTTACATCCGATCAAGGTGGAGAACACTTAAGCCATGAATTTATAAATTATTTAAAGGAGTTAGAGATTTTATTATAATGGACTTCACCTGCAACACCACAAATTAATGGTGTTTCAGAAAGGAGAAACCAACCTTTGCTTGACATAGTATGATCCATGATGAGCTTTGCAACCTTGTCAATCCCTTTCTGGGCTATAGTTTAGAAACTATTACATACATCCTTATTCATGTCCTACCAAAGTCTATCAATAAGACACCATATGAGCTATGGTTTAGGAAGAAACCAAATCTTTCACACATGAAGACATAGGGATGTTCTATTTAAGAGAAGTGGATCATCATAAACAAGTTGAGATTTAAGAGTGATAAATGCTTATTTGTGGGATACCTTAAGGAAATAAGTGGTTACTACTTTTACCACCCTGTTGAGTAAAAAGTCTTTGTCTCAACAAATGATACTTTCTTAGAAACTCGAAAGAAGATGTATATATGATACAACATGAGGGCTTTGTCTCTAAGACTAAACCCTATAAGGTATGCAAGCTACAAAGGTCTACATATGGACTAAAGCAAGCTTCATGGAGTTGGAGCATCTATTTTGATGAAGCAACCAAATTGTTTGACTTCATCAAAAACGTTGATGAACCATATGTGTACGAGAAGATCAGTGGGAGTGTAATCGTCTTCTTGTTGTTGTATGTAGATTACATATTGCTTATTGGAAACAACATTCCCATGCTATAATTTATCAAGTTATGAAAGTCTAAAACATTCTCCAAGAAAGATTTAGGAGAAGCAAGCTACATTTTAGGTATGAAGATTTATAGGGATAGATTTGAAAAGTTGTCAGGCCTCTCCTAATCCACATACATAGACAAAGTACTAAAAAGGTTTAGCATTGATAGGCCTGAGAAAGGGTTCTTACCTATGTCTCATGGTGTTTGCTTGTCTAGGAAACAATGTTCCAAGATCAAGGATGAACAGAAACACAAAAATGAAATTCCCTATGCATTAGCAATAGAATCAATCATATATGCCATGCTACATAGGTGGCCAGATGTCTCCTATACATTAAGTGTCACTAGTAGATTTCAAGCCAATCTAGGTGAAAGTCATTGGAATGCAATCAAGACCATCTTTATTTTGAGAAGAACAAAGGAAGTGATCTTGATATCTGAAAGAGACCTTGATTTGATAATCAAAGGTTACACAGATGCAAGTTTTTAGTCAGATTAGGATGATTACAAATCACAGTCAGGATTTGTATTCACTCGTAATAGAGGTGTAGCATGTTTGAAAAGTTCCAAGCAAGATGCCACAGTAGATTCTACAACTAAAGCTAAGTACATTGTTGCTTCAAAAGTGGCAAAGGAAACTATTTGGATAAAGAAGATCATCAATGAACTAGGGGTAGTTCTTAACATTGTTAATTTAATCAGAATCTATTGTGATAACAATAGAGCCATAGCACAAGCTAAGGAACCAAGGCCTCATCAAATATCCAAATATGTCATAAAATGGTACTATTTGATTAAAGAGATTATAAAGTGCAATGAAATAAAAATAAAGCAGATTCCCACAAATGACAATATAGTTGATCCCTTCGCTAAGCCTCTATCCTAACAAAAGTTTGATCATCATTTAGAAAAAAAAATTTGAGATAAGATACAAGGGTGATTAGCTCTAGGTCAATTAGTTATAATCGTCATTTAAAAAGAATCGAGATAAGATACATAGGAGATTGGTAGTATAGATGCCCTAAAGATAATCAGTTATAATGGCAAAAAAATTGCATATTTAATTTGATAAACATGATGTTTTAGCCTCTTTGTTAATTTAGTTTTAATATATATATATATATATGTTTTGACATATGTATGTTATATTGGATAAATTCCTTAAAATATGATTGTGTATAAATTAATCACAATTAGGATTGTAATTATGAGATGATTTATACATATACATTTATTTCTAAATATCCTTGATTGTTGAATAATTGAGAAAATAGGATATCAATTATTCATGAGTAAACCAGAATATATCATCTCATATTCTTCTAGAAGAATGCGGTGATCTCATACAATATAGATATATTGATATCTGGATGAGGAATATGGATATATGTTATGGAACATATGATTAAAATGACCCATCATGATAAATCATATGGAATGTTACTATATGCCAATTGACTCATCATGTGAAAATAGTTTAAGTGATTCTTAGACTTGAGATCAATATAGTATTTTATGTAAGGAGTTGTGTACTTTGATAATATTCTAGACTTACACTCTTAATGAGTATATAAGAATAATTGTTGGGTGTACTACAAAGCACATGAAGGTAGTGATTGATCAAAAAAGGATTCATTCTCCTTGGTAATAAGGAAAGATATTCAAAAGTTGTTTGATACTTATGCTATGATCAAAATCATAGGCTTATGTATTGATTTATACATAAAGAAAGTTTTATGTATAATCAATTGCAAGATAGCATATAGTAAAAAAAAGCACTTATAATTGGACATTCAAATTAAAGTTGACACTAGTGTTAGCCTAGCTATGGGAGATTGATTAGCATAGCTATCATTTCTTCAATTTTGATGTTGATAAACAATTTTATTTGATGTCACGATCTAGCCATATGCTTTCAAGTGTTTGTTCTTTTTGTAAACTTAGAGTTGATCAAGTGATATTAAAGATATCAAGAGATACAACTAAGTCTTAGGGTTTATTGATGTTTATAGGATCTTTTATAAGTGTAATCTAATTAGTTTTTGATCCAAATAATTTTCTAAAATAACTAATCTGAAGCTGAAATAAATCAAATGAAATGAGTGTAAATAAAATGTTTTCTAACTATTTTTTCTAATGCATTCTCACAAGTTAAACTTTTAAAAAAATATATTTTTCACTTTGTGAATTAATTCACGAATTGATTCATATAAGGAATCTTGTGGAATGTACTCAAATCAATTCCCAAATCGATTGATGATTTTTTTTAAAATGTATTTACCAAAACATTTGAAATATTTTTTAATCAATTATGTAATCAATTCACAAATCTTTTTACACAAAGGTTAATCGATTCATACATTGATTCAGTCATAGATCTCTTCATGATTTTCACAAGCTGAAGCAATTCACAAATCGATTAGTTAGCTATTAGTTAATTATAACTACTACGAATCGATTCATAAATTGATTCAATAACTAAAAATCAATTTTTTTCAAATGTCAGTTATAGCAACTATAAATACTCTCTCACACTCATTTTAAAATAGGAACTCATATCATTCTCTATCATTTTGAGTGCGAAAAATAGAAAGATTTTCTTGTGCTTCATTTGGTCTAACTCAGCCTCTCAAATCAATAATTGATTAACTGCTTGGATCAGATTCTCTAAAGATTACATAGTTAGTTTCTTAAGATTTTCATCTCAAGATTGGTATTGTTTTTCTTTTACCATACTCGTGTTTACTTTTTAGTTTTTAAGGTTGATCAGGAACTGGAGATACAAGAAAGAGGTTGATCTTCCCTTACATCTTCCATTAGTTGTAAGGTTGATTACAATTAAGCTGAAGGTGTATTGTTAGTGTGTCTAGGCTAGGTAAGAGCTCTATGAAATCTTGTTGTAAACTAGTTTTTAGAAGCCCAGTTTAAATCCTATGAATTGTAATAAAAGAGATCATTCGATTGAGAATTGATCCAGTGAATGTAGACTTCATTTGTAGTTTTAGGTGAAGTTCAACCATTTTAAAACCCTAGTGTTTCTTGATTTATCTTTTCTACATTATTGTTATTTCTACACTGCTAACATTATGTTGCATATCTTGAATACTAATATAATTCTGATATTTTGTTGTTGCTAATCCAAATAAGTGAAATTGAATTCATATCAATTCCAATCACTTCAATACATTCTTCATCTTCCAATAGAAAATCTTTTTGAAAAACTTTGTGCAATAAGAATCTAATTTCTCAGGCTTAAAGAGTATGTAATTTACAAATGTAAAAAGGGCAAGATTTGAATTTTGGGACCCTCAACTAAAACCATATCCTAAGTCCAATTTAAATATCAAGAGATTAAGGGATTGAATTGCACATTAACATTTTATCACAAAAGTTTTTTATTTTCACATATCTATTCCTGGCATTTAGGTAGTCATGATGCTTTGCCAGAAGCTAATCATGATTTATAAATTAGTTTGAACAATTTAAGAAAATTGTGTTCGAATTAAAAAGAGTTTTAATTCAATTAAGCTTATAGAAGCTTGTAAATAAATTCATTGCTAACATGCATGAAAACCCAATAGGACACACACAATTGAATCTCTTTGAGCTAAAGTCATAGGAAAAGTTAAAATGCAAAATATTTTGAACTCAACAGTTAAATTAGTGAATATCTTTAAAATTTAAAATGATTAATTAAGTGTTCCAATATGATTAAAAGCATTAATTAATCAATAATTTCATAAAAGATTACACTTATTAAATAGTAGCAAGTTTCCAAAGTTAATATTTGAATATTATAAAACATTCATATTAACTCTGGAGGAGATTATAAATAAAGGAATAGTTTCTTAGTTAAAAAGTTGTTTTAATTAATTAAAACAATTAGAGAATGATCACATAAAAGAGTTTATGAGTTTAGACTCATAGAAAGATATTTAGGCTTATTAGACATAAAAGAGGGCACATGAGGTTTATGAGTTTGGACTCATTATGACCTAGGCAAGGAGTATGGACAACACTAGCCATGCAACCCATGCATTTGATGAGTTGACAACATAAGCAAGGGAAAACCCTAGCCTGTGCACCGCTCATGCTTGTTATTCACTTTTGTTTACACTTTAATCTCTTCTATTTAAACAGGAGAGAAGCCAACCCAATACACCAATACAACAGTAGCACATGTGTTGTGCACCTAAACTCTCTTATTGTGATATCACTTCTTTTCTCCTCTTTGCATTCAAATACCAACCCAAATTGAGTGAATTTGTAATTCCTTAGAAAGCTAGCACCTCTTAAGCTAAGGAGTTGATTTTCTTATTCTACTTGTTGCGTGAACATTGGTGGAGGCTTTGGATTGAATTGATTTGCGTGGATCACTATTCATCTTAGAAATCAAATCTGAAGGAGTTGATCGAAATCAATTCAGAAGACTTAATCATAAGGCTTGTTAAAGAGTTTGTGTAAATGCTTAGAGATCAAATTTAGTTTTTTAGACTAGAGATTCTGAGAATAACTCTCAAGAATGTATAATTTAAATCATTAGTTTTATTCTTGTTTTGAATTATACAAATCATTATGAATTAATTTGAAACTATATGACCCGGGCTTAGGGAAAAATTTTAAAAATTCTACTGTGCATATTTGATGCTTTTAATTAACATACTTGATGCTTTGATTGATTTTTCCCAACATATATATGCATCTGAAAAGTTGTAATATATTTATCGAAATCTTTAATAACAAGGTAAAATATATTACACCCCTTAAGCTATACTTCAACATCAACTTACCCTCCTCAACTTCAAAACCCAACACTTAATCCTCTGAAGTTTGAACTTAACTAATAATATCAAATAAACTTATAATCAAAACAAAATGCTTAGAATTTTGATTACCCTTACGTAATACTTGTCATTTGTATTAGTTAAGTAATAAACCCTCATCACTAGCATAATTTAATTAAAAGTTATGATTTATTTAAGGTTTTTGGTGACAAATTGAGGGTAATCTTAATAAGCAACTTCCATTTACATAACAAAGAAATTCTTCTTTCCAAATTAAGTTTTTTTTATTTTTTTATTTAGGGTTTAAAAAAAAATTGTTGATTCGTACTTTTATTTCATTTTAAGTGAAGCTTTAAAGTTAAATTATAGACTCTTAAATGCTTTTATGATTTTTTTTTATTTGTGCTTTTTTTTTTTAAGTTTTACAAGTTCTAATTCATTTTGTTTTGTTTGGTATGAGTTATGGTGGTTAAATTATATGTTTTAACTTGTTCAATTGTAAAAGGTAATTAAGCTCTGTTGTGGGCATTTTTTGGTACTACACAAAATAGGTTGGTAAAGGCCCGATAGCAAACAAGTCCAAGTAAGAAAAGAGCTAAGATCATCAGGTTGCCAACTACAAGAGCACGGAACAAAGCAGAAGCCCAGCTCGCTAAGGAACGATCCTCGGTTTGCATAGCCAGCAGTTCACCTTGTGCGAGCTCGCAAGTTCAATCTCGCTGATCAGAGGCTAGCAGCGACCCCAAGTTAAGAGTCCCAACTCACGAGATACAACATCTCGCCCAGCCAAGGGCTCGTCAAGAGTAAACCTAAAATAGGCATCCATTTGGACTTGACTTGTGGGGTCAATCTGCAAGAAGCAGCTTGTAGGGCCCACCCGCAGAAAGTAATATACAGAAGTCAGTCAGCAGCCTGCAGAAGCCATTTTACAGTAGTGTAGGCTATCTTGTACATTCATTACTTAATGTAATAGAAATACAAATTATGAATTTATATTTATAACCTCCCAACCTCTATAAATAAGAGGAGGGATATCACTGTAAAAAAGCTAAAAAAATATATACCAAAACTCTGTAGAAATTTTTCCAGATTAATAAAATCTATCGTGGATGTAGGGACCGATGCTGGCCAATTTTAGCTTAACCATGTTAAAAATCCTTCTCCATTCTTGCTATTCTTCCTCTCCATCTCCTCATTTTTCATCTGTTAAATCGGATTGCAGTTTGAGTCCTAAAAAATTCTTCAGGTTGGTTGAATTTGGACCGAATCGAAATTCACCGTCAACAAACTCAAACACCAGTAAATTGAAAAGGCAATTTGGAATAAACAAATTCTTATTAAAACTAAGATAAAAGATAATGGTTTCATGTAATCAAAGCTTTAAGGGGTCAAGTATCAGGTTTCAAAGTTTAGGAATAAGTTGATATTATTCAAAGGATATAGTATATTTTACCCTTAGTAGTATAAAATTGGGTAACCTCGAGGTTTGGACTAAATAAACTCCTTTCCTCTTATTTTTCATTTTTGGTATGGACTTCCGTGGTATAATTGAGGTTAATTGTTATCTCATCCCTTGGGAGTGTTTTTCCGTTAATCAGAGTAACACAAGAAATGAGTTGTTAAAATTGCTTGACAATATTACTCATGTATCAACAGCAGACTTGCTAAAATAGGAGATAGGGATCTCTTGGTAATGGGTTCTAACATCCATATTTATTTCCTAATTTTCTAAATCATCCTTCTATAACTTGGATTTTTTAAATTCATCCCTGCAAATCAATTTTAGTTGCATCAAATTTTGTCTCTAGTATCATAAATCAAACTCAAATTTATTTGATAGAAAAAAAAACATAGTTATTTTAATAAATTTGTTTTTGTGGTTCTACAAAATAATTTATTAATTACATATTGTTTTTTAAATAAAAATGAAATACCAATTGTGCCATATGTTGAAAAAATTGAGAGTAATGGTCATAAACAATTTTTATACTACAAATTATTTTAGAAAATTAATGAAAGAAAAATAAAACTTCTCTCACCAAATAAATAGCACATTCCATATTCATCTTCATCCATTTTAGATGATAAATATATAATTTTCTTATAAACTTTTAAATCTCTCACACTTATTTTATTTTAAATCCCTTCATGTTTTAGTTGAAGGAGAATATTATAACCAAAATTTTAAAAGTATACTTTATTTGGACAATATAGTACTAAATCGATATTAAGAAAGTGTAAGATCATTTTTAAAGACTCTCAAAGCAAAACTTCTCAGAAAAAGCCAAAATTTCTGTAAAAAAAAAAAGAAGAGAAAAAAAGATCGAGAACAAGAAACAGATAAAAAGGAAGGGAAAAAAAGCTACATATAAAAAGAAACAAATATAAGTGTTCAACACGATCAACCCAAACTAGATCAGAAAACAAAGGGAGAAACAAAATCAGATGACAAAAATTTCTCCATAGTCAAAAAAATCAAATCATTATAAGAGACCTATTATCTTTTGCTTTTGTCAGAGTCACAGTGGAGACTAAAGCATCAGGAGAATACCAATCAAAACTCCGTAATAACGACCAAAACGAAGTTGATGGTGGAGGCACCACCAGAAACCATTTAACGCCCCAAGCAGCCACTCTGGGTGACTTCGGCGAAGTCTCAACACAATGGCCGTTGCTGAAGACAGCTTCTATGATCCATTTTCAAAAAGTCTTTTCTGCTTGGATAGCCAATAATGTCGCCGTTGTCGCTGGCGATGGCTAACTCTTCATGGATTGACAATTTGTGGTTTCAGATTTCCTGGTAAAAAAAAAGTGAGGGTGGTGAAAAGGGAAATGGAAGAGGAAATGAGAAGGGTGATGAAAATGGACTGTTTTTGCTTCATATAATGGAGAAAATGAGATTTGAAAATCAAAGCCTTTCCTTTGAGAAAATGCAAACATTTTGGCATGAAGACAGTGATGAATCCCCTAAAGTAATGACACTAGCATACGGGCACAAACGAATAGGGGTAATTTTCTCCACAAAAATATGAATTTAATATCATCCACCAAACATGAAAGAGAAGATTTGAATCCAAAATTTATGTTGAAGTGACCACAACATGCACTCAATGATTTGGCAATCACTTAACGACCTTTAAAATAAATAACACTCAAATGCTATTTTTGTTAAAAATATGAAGAAAAAAGCACAAAAAATTAATTAATTTGGCGAGGGTATTCTAAAACAAAAGGATTGAGAATTGATTTAGTGAATGTTTGGCATATCAAAAAACTTAATTTCTAGTTTCTTGATTTAATCAAATAGTGATGTTTGGTGTATTAAGTTTTGGGGGAAAAAAACTCTTTCTTACTAAATTAACTATTTCAAGTAACATATAACTTATTAGTTTATATCGCATGTGATGCATGAGTTTAATTAATTTTATTTGATACAATTTATAATACAAATTTTATATTATAAAGTATCATGCATTTAAATATAGACATATCATCATCATATTTTTACCTATTAGATAGCTATATAATTGATAGAATTATATTCATATTAATTGTGAGTGAATATTATATTTCTTTTTATTTGATAACGTTATTACATTAATATTTTAAATTAATTCAATTTATCATTTGAATTTTTTTATCTATCTAAAAATATTTTCTTAATATATTAATACTCAAATAAATTCATTTATAAATTTAAATCAATTACTTCATTCTAAAAAATTTAATTATTTAATTAATAAGAGTTTATACATTTTTATAATTAATATATTATCTTCAATAAAATATACATTTTAAAAATATTTTTATGAATTTTTAGAAATATTTTAAATTAAAATTGTGATAAGTACTCAAAGGTGATAAAAATTTTAAAAGAAAAAGTATAAAATATCAAATTTAATATTTGATATGTAAAGATAATGTGAAAATTTAAAGAGTGAGAATTTTTATATAGACATTATCTACCAAATTAAAATTAGATATTGTTAATTATGTGTTGATAAATATTTTATTTCTACATAAATATAATTGCTTACTTATTCATAAATTTTTTAATATGAATAAAAGAAAAAATATTTTAAATTAAAAAAGATTACAAATTTAAAAGTTTCATCCATAATTTGAATTGAAATGAAAAAGATAAAAGAAATAAAAAAAATTAAAAGTACTTCTCACTCTCCCTCTTGTGGCAAGTGGAAGACACTTAGTGAGATTTAGGTAAGAATAAGTACTACAACTATTATAATATTATGAAAATAATGTAAAAATTTAAAGAGTAAATTTTTTTAGATAAACATCACGTACCAAATCAAAATTAAATATTACTAATTATGTGTTAATAAATATTATATTTCTATATAAATATAATTATTTACTTATAAATATTTTTAGATAAACAATGAGGCCGATCATAGTACTTCAAATTGTCGGGCCCTCAGGAAGGCAATTGGGGACCTGATTAAAAGGGGATGTCTAAGGAAATATGTGGTGCAACCCACAAGATAGCAACCTCAGTCTTCTCAATGTAATACCGACCAAGGACCAGGGGCTCGGTCCGAATCATACATTGAAAATGTACTCCAAATTTCAAAATGAATGTAAATATTATCCTTTCGCTTTGTCGAAAGCTGAGTGCTGATTGGCCT
>JANHAO010010971.1:0-17274 GCA_026873985.1 Saraca asoca | reverse complement strand
CTCTGACCAGATATATCTCATAATTAATCTATAATATTTCATTATTCAAATGTAATATTATTTTTTAATAAATTTCATATTTATAATTTGGAAAATAATGAAAAAATTTTAAAAGATTTTTCTTTTGTCTGTTATGTTAGCCATAATAGTTGGATTGGTATAATTACAAGAGATCGAAGTATAAGAAAGCAGCTGAGTCCAACTTATATTGGCTACATAGCTTCAAAGATTTCCTATGATATTAGATATCTACTAACATCTTTTGCAGGTTATATTTTCTTGGATCAAGACATAGATGTATACCTATCTAGGAGAGTTTTCAAGGTAGGTGGAGATATTAGCAGTTTAGCAACTAATAGGAGATTTTTCTTTATCCCTTAATGCCTTATGTTGTACTGTTTCTTGTGAAACAAAAAAAAAAAATCGAAAGAAAGTACAAAGCTATATTATTAGTGATGCACAAAAGTAAAAATAATGCTTTAGTTGAGGAGAAAGAAGGGTAATAGTTGCTAAACCATTGGCACTAATCTTTTTATTTTCTCTCTACTCTAATTATTGATTCTGCATATATGACATAATGTACTTTGCATACAAAATTTTCATGTTCCATGGTAATTTTGAATTTGTCGTCCACATTAATTGTTTATTTTGTTAAAAAAATTCCATTAAACTATTTTCTTACATCTTTATTGAATATGTAATATATTGATGGTAAAATCTGATCAATCTCAGTTCTGCACCCCAAATTGCAAGTTGTAAATGTAAAATTGCAAGGAAAAGATTGAAACAAAGGAAGAACAAAGGATATCAAAAGATTTTTAACATGGTTCAGCCAGCCTACGTCCATGGTTTTTGTTATTTTTAGTCTTTTTGCTGAGTTTTTCAATATGTAGTTTGTGTTTTTTCTATCTTTTTTTTTCTTACAATGGTTTCTACCCTTTTTTATAGTAGTCGGGGTGTTACAATGTATTCCATAACAAAAATGAGTTATAAATTAGTTACAACGGTTAATAACAGATTTGTATTCAATAAGCAACTAAACGGTCTTTTCTGGATAGATGACTAAGAGGGGATGCTTTCAAGTTGCGATATGGATCTCGTCCTTAATGACTGGAGGTGACTACTTTGACCCCTGTTTGCTACAATATGGATTTCATCCTTAACGACCTAAAGTGACTGCTTTGACCCTTATTAGCTAGCAACCTAGGTTCGCATCTTGGTGACCTGATGCCTTTCTTTTGTGACCTTGATTCTAGTTAAGTTGGGCCTTCACCTTTTGGGTTTGTCTATTGAGCTTTTACCAATCCATCCTTGTGGCTCCAAAAATACCCACAACATTAGCCCCCAGCTCTTAGTGCGATCCGCGGATTAGGAGCTGAGTTCACTGGTAAAAGTTATTGATAGTGATCAATCATGCTGCCATTCAGACTCTTATTTCAATGTTTTGTCTGCCTATACAATCATTACTGCATTAGATGTGCATATGTTTCTATAACCGTTAGTGTGGTAATGTCTGAGCCTAGTTACTTGTTGGACCATCAAATCGAGGGCACTTGATTAGTCTCTAAATCAAATGGCAAGGCCATCCAGGCTATATAAGTTGAGAGAACTCTTTTTCCCTCTTAATTGTGAAAACTGACTCTCCGCCTTTTGCTTGCTTCCCAAGTTCTCGAGCGATTACCATCATCTTTACTCTCATGCTTCATCGAGTTTGCCACTACTGTCCCTAGATTCAGGTTACTGTAAATCAATCATTTTGTTTAGAATCTATCTTGCTTCCTTTATATGGTAAGTCTTCCAGACCCTAAGCTTCTATGTTTTATGAGTGCCTTATTCTTTGAGTTTTTGATATTCGATTGCTTGGTTTGTCGATGTGTGCTTGTTTACTTCTAGAGATTCTACCTATTGGTTTTAGGACTATAGATTGTTAGATTTAGCCTTATGTTTCCTAGGATTTAGTGACTTGATAGGCTTTCCTAATCGAGCCCCTCATGTATTAAATAGTCTGAGTCTTAGATGTGATGACCCGAGGCTTGTATGGTCTACCGCATAGGAAACTGTTAGTTTTAGCTTTTAGGTATGGTTCACTTGTAGTGACTTTACAATTCCTTTTTCTTATGTAGATGACTGCAAATCATAAACATCAAAGTCACCAAATAAGGAATGATAATGATGAGCTTGATTCTTCAGCTTAGAGTGTGGAGCTGATGCACTTTATAGATAAAGTGACCTCAAGGAGTGGCCAGGTCATTGAGGAGCTCAGTGTCCATCCAGACCCCGATGAGAGCCAGGAGGTCGCTACCAATCAGCGGTTTCCAGATCGCTCATTATTTAGTCACTATATTTCTACCATTAACTTTGATGAGCTCCCAGGCATAGTTCAAACATTCCGATTCCCTAAAAGTGTTGTGTCATAGTGTCCTCACCTGACGATCATGTAGCTTATCCTCCTCCAGGATTCATTGCCATCAGTCCCTAGCATCTCAATGCTGGGCTTAGGTTCTCAATGCACCCTTATATCATTAATTTATTGAATAAACTAAAACTCTACCCATTCTTACTTTCCCTGAACTCCTACTCACAACTTACTTCCCTAGTACTTGTATACTTGAAAATAATCTTCCACCACTATCTACTAGGGTTCTTTGCTACCTGTATAACATTAGAAGCACAGACCTGTAGGATGGGATTTATTATCTTTTAGCTTAATAGACCGAGCATAAGAGGATTTTGTAGTAAGCTGACGCTAAAGGCAAATCTAATATGGGTTATGTCTCTTGTCCATCTTTGTGTCACCTTCGCAATTTTGATTTTGTTCTTACTCCTGGTGAGCGTGCTAAGGACATGTGAGCTTGATGAATTTATTTATTTATTTCTCTAATTCTAATATTGTTCCATTTTATAGACAAGGCTGGCAAAGAGAAGCTGACTCTTGAGGCTAAAGAAGTTGAGGTGTTAAGTCAGTTCGTTGTTATGGATGACTTCAAGAACGATCTCAGATTTGACGAGGATCTCCTGTGCTCACATAAGCTTACTCCACCTTTAAACATTGAACTCACCAAAGAGATTAAAGATCACCAGATTAGGGATGTTGGCTTAGCAATCTTTAAAGATTACAAGTAGCTGATGAAGCTCATCCTCCAAAAGCCTCCACCCAATCCTACTGTGGCAACCTCATTGGCTCTGGATGCTGCTGTGACCCTTACTGCTACAAGCCTATCTTTCACCTTGGCAGTAGTACCCTTGCAGGAGCTAATCCCCACCTCGTATCCTGAGGTGGTCATGGTGGTCAAGGTCGTATCCCTCTTTGAGCCCCATGCCAAAAAGCAAAAAAAGGATAAAGGGAAGAAAGTTACTGCCACCCCAGAACAGGTAGCACCCAAGGTCAAGGCCGAGAAGCAATCTGTTAGTGTTGGCCCAAAGATGGAAGAGTATTTCAACTTCCTTCTGGAGAATGTTGACCTAATCCTAGGGCCTCGTGGTAAGCCAAAGCATTGAAGTTAGAGAAGTTCTTAGGTGAAGGATTGCTGAGCTATGCAACTCGTCATGGCTTGCTGCTAAGTAAGGTTCTTTCACTCTAGTTCTTTTGTCTTTTTTGTAATCTAACTTGACCATTTGGTTTTTTAGAACTTGCTGATAGTAATAAAGTTGAAGAAGGCACTTCAAGCTTTGGATAAGGAGAAAGCAAAACTTAAAGGTGACCTGGTCGTCAAGACTACTAAGGTGTTGGAGTTGAAAGAGAGAAATAAAGACATTGAAGTAGCCAAGAATGAAGTTAAGAAAGCTTTATCTTGTGAGATGGTAGACTGCAAGGCTGTCACATCCAGTTTCAATAAAGCAATTGGTGAGTTGAAAAAGTAAAAAATGAATTGGATGTAGTAGTATAACAAGCTGAGGCAGCAATGCAACTAGCTGAGGCAGCAATGTAGCTAGCTGAGGCTGTTGAGAAAAAAATTTGAGGTGGCTAGGGAAGAAGTTGCTTTGGAAAAAGAAGAGGTCGCTTAAGTTAACACAGAGACCGCTATGCTAGTCACGAAAGCAATAGAAATTACGGAGTCTGAAACTATCTCTTCCTTGTACACTTGGTGAGAGTGGCACCTGAAGATGGATTTCTCTTTTTTTGGTAAAGATGCTATTGAGGCTGTTAAAGGCTTTGAGAAGGTTGTGAAGGCCATTTCTTCCAATAAAGATGCGGAGTCCACCATTAAAGTTTCTCTTACTGAGGGTGATATTCAAAGAGAGAGTGACTTGCAAGTCATGGAAGCCACTAGTGATCAAATGATGGATGACCTACTTGCCCCATATGTCAACCATTCATCCCATAAAAGCTCAGCTCTGGAGGACCAAACATTTTAGGCCATGACTTCTATAACTTTGGATTTCATTCTTGAGCTTTGTATGAATTTACCTCATTAAAGGAGGTGTTAAATGAACTTTTATAATATTCTCACTTGCTCCCTCTCTGTTTCCATAATTGGATACTCCATACACTACATAAAATAGCTACCTAATCATGATTTGATAAACATTAATCAAGCTGAATACTGAGTAGGTCACATATGATAACATATAGATTAATATAAATGGTCCTTAACTAGCAAACCATGACTTGATGAACTTATGTGAAGATGAGTACCCAGTAGGTCACATGAAAGCTGCGCCTCATCTAGCACGAGTTGTATAGTTTGTATTGATACATTTCAACTAGCACGAGTTAGGTGCCCAGGTAGGTCGTATTGATGTACCTCAGCTAGCACTAGTTAAGTGCCCAGATAGGTCACATTAATGCGCCTTAGCTAACATAAGTTGAGTGCCCATGTAGGTCACATTGATGCGCCTCAGTTAGCATGAATCGAGTGCCTAGTAGGTTGCATTGATGCACCTCAACTAGCACATCATGACTTTGTCAAGATGAATACCCAGTAGGTCATGCCTTAACTAACAATGAATTGCCCAAGTAGGTCACGCCTCAACTAGTAATCTTATTACCCAGATAGGTCGTGCCTCAGCTTACAATGAATTATCTTGTAGGTCATGCCTCAACTAGAGTTTTATGACCTTTTCTTTAGCTCACTTCCTGTATAATGCTTTGTTAGGATTATATTCAAAAATTAATAAACTCAAATGTAAGAATTTAAGGAAAACCTCGAGTGCTTTTATTAATTTCTGAATAATATTACAAGATTTGAGTCTTTATTGAAAGTACAGGCAAATATGCTCAGCATTCTAAGCTCAAGGAACTTCAGCCCCGTTCATATTCAGCAAGTAGTAAGCTCTATTTCTTAAGTTTTCCTTAATTATATACGGGCCTTACTAGTTTAGACCTAGTGTCCTGTCACTAGCTTTGTGAGCTCCAAGTAGAATAAGGTGTAGCATGAGATCTCTAATTTTATAGTTCCAAACTTAGATCTTCTAGTTGTAGTATCTCGTGACCCATTATTGATAGGTTGTGAACCTAAGACAAGCCATTTCTCTTGTCTTTTATGCGAGGTTGAGATTTGCAGCAAGTAGTTGATTATTATCTTCTGAATTGAATGTCGCCTGTCATTGTGAAGTCACTTCAAATTTTGCTGGGATCATGGCCTCAGATCGTACACCATCAAAAAGGGGGTTTCTCTTTTGGTGCTGTAAGTTGTGGATCTATAAGCCCAAAGCACCTTCTGTAGCTTGTCTACCCATGCCCCTTTTTTAGCTTTTAGCCTCATCTTCAAGATTTATTTGATAATCTTATTCACAGCTTCAACTTGTTCGTTAGCCTGAGAATGATCTACAATTGAGAAACTCTTCACAAGTTTGAGATCCTTGGAAAACTTGATGAATGGCTCACTGTTAAACTAGGTCCTGTTGTTAGTCATGATCTACTGAGGGACTCCAAACTTACAAATAATATTGCTCCATATGAACTTTTTGATCTTTATAAAAGAGATTTGTGCCATTTCTTTTGCCTCTACCTATTTGGTGAAATAATTAATGGCAATTACTATATGCTTGCACTTGTCGCGATTTATCGAGAATGGCCCAATCAGGTCTATGCCTCAGGTCTCAAAAGGCCATGGACTAACCATCTATTGTAGGTAGGTTGGTAGAGCTCATGAGACTCTGGAAAACCTTTGGCACTTGTCACCTTTTAGGGACATTTGATAAAATTGAAGCGATAAGGGGGAGGGTGGAATAAAATGAAATATTTGTATGGTGTTGTGGATGGAAAAAGGGGCAATCTGATAAGTTCTGGTTACCTACTGAATTATTTGAATCCAACGAATATGTCTTTAAAGAAAAGAAATGTGTTTTGAAATATTTTCTATAATAAATAATTTATGGATTTTATAAAATAGAAAACGTATATAACAGAAATTAATAAAATAGTAAATATATGGAAATAGTAATTAGTAAAATAATAACTACACGTTGTATTAGTTTGTATTCTGAATGGTTAGTAGAATGAATATTTAGATTGGGCCACTACATGTTTGTTCTACTGTTGCATATAGCCTATATTGCTTGGTTATGGAATTTGTATGAATTAGTGTTGTAACCTGGTTGCTAAGTAAAAATATTTGTTGTACTATGTTTGTGATTGAGTTCTAGATGCCTAGTAGGTTGTTGATGTCTAGTCTGGGCCACTGTATATTTGTTAATTTGCTATATAGGTTCTAATAGGTTGTGGCCCTTATTGTATATTATGGCCTTGAGCTTGGGTATCCAAATTATAGGGGAAACTCTGCCAAATTTTCGGTAGAAATAGCAATGTAGTTATGGAATAGTATGTATAGTTAGGCTTGTAGGAGGCTTCCTATGGGTGACCTTCTACGCCAGTCACGGACCCCTGTGTGGGTCATGACACCTTTCCTCAGGAAGTCTATGACATCTTGCTTCATTGTCGACAAATAATATCCTTATCGAAGTGCTTTTTGAGCTAGAGATATCCCCTAACATGGTTTCTGCAGTGGCCAGCATGGATTTCCCTTAAGATAGTTTCATGATCATGGCTATCTATATACCTTAAAAGTGGAGTTGAGAATCCCTTCTTATATAACATGTCATCACTGATGCAGTATCTGGTTGCCTGAGCTCGCAAATGACGTGCTTTCAACTTATCTTCCAGTAACTTGCCATCTTGTAGGTAATCAATGATCGAACCCATCCATGAGTCCTGTGCTATGGCAATTGCCATCACAACATCCTTTTGATCTATGCTTGGTGATGGAAGAAACTCCACTGGGATCATTCCTAAGAAATATACATCCTTGGTTATGGCCAGGTGATCTAATTCATTTGCATGAGAGTTTTGAGCTCATGGAATTTGATTGACCTCATAACGTCTATTATATACTAAAGATGGCCTCGCAAGGACGAGTCCCCAAGGAAACAAAGACCAACCCCCACATCTCAGCGAGAAGTCTTTATGGAACTCAGGATCCTCGAATAAAGAAGATCGCTCAACCGTCGAAAGTGCGTCAGCGAACTCTCCCCTAGCGAGCTATACCTTGCTGCACGATGTCCAAGCAAGGCACTTATAAAGAATGGCCGACCTCCTCACAAGAGCTCGCTGGCCCCTTTGTAAGTAGTACCGAGCTCGCCTCCTCGGTGCCTCACAAGGATCACGAGGTCTGAATTCTAGCACTAAGTCATTAATCCTCTGTATGATGGAAATGACGTCAAGCAATGATCATAAGCCTACAACCCGCCTAAAGGACCCATCTCCGCAGCCTACATACTACAAACAGCCGGATCATAGCCTACACTATCTTTTCTATTTATTGCTTGATGTAATATAATTGTAGTAAGTAATTAATGCATGTAACCACTCCTTCCTCTATAAATAGGATTACATTGTTAGCAGGAGGAAGGGGGAGCAACCTTGTAAGCAGAACTCCTGCAAGTTACTCAATATCAATAAAATCTCAGCCATGGACGTAAGGTCCAGTACCATCCGAATTTAGCCAAACCACGTTAAAAACCACCACCTCTCTTCCTCCCAGCTCACCTTTCACAATACTTCAAAAGCGGTATTGATTCCTGAAAGTCACATCCTGTTAGCTGAAGTTTGGGCTCTTCGAATGAACCAAATTTCACCGTTAACATTTTGGCATCATCCATGGGGATCATCCACTCTTTGAAGTCTCCACTGCCATTCAGCAATGGCCTGAGGAAGAACAACTCAGAGTTCTATAGCTCCAGCTTCCTAACATACTGTCGCACCTGAAGTGCAAGAGGTGTGAATGCTTGATCAATCTCGATCAGCCCTAGAAAGTATAGTCAGAGAGCTAGTTGAAACTGTTAAAACACTTGCCCAGGCGCAAGCACAAAATGCTCGGAGGCAAGAAGAGGTCATGACGCAACTCCAACAGGTTCGAGAAAGAGCTTAGAGAGAAGCCCGCGATGACCATGACAGCCAGCGACTGGGGGGCTCGTGAAGCACGAAAAGCTCTACCCCCTAGCGTGAAAGCCAGCATCCAACAATAGACGAGGTTCTCTAGAGGCTGAAGTTACTTGAAGAGCGCCCACAGCCTCAGGATAATCGGATGCGTCATGTGGAGGTCTCGCCATTTTCTATGGAGATCGAGAAGCAACCTCTCCCGCAGAAACTCAAGGTGCCTGCCATCCTGCTATATAAGGGGAACAGTGACCTAAACGATCACCTGGACGCATTCAACACGTAAATGGACCTCCAAATGATCGAACCTCTGTTGAAGTGCTGTGTCTTTCCCGCCACCTTAGGGGCGACACCTCTCATTTGGCTCAGACGCCTCCCCGCGTGCAGTATTGGCAGCTGGGAGGATTGTCAGAAGAAATTCGTTGACCAATTTCGAGCGCTGAAGAGCCAACTCATGCCTCTCTACCATCTTGCAATGATCTTCCAACGTAGGGACAAGTCGCTCAAAGATTATATAACTTGATTTAGACACGAGGCCAACTCCTTGGAAAACCCCTCAGAGGAGAGCATTTTGACAACCATCTCCGCGAGACTTTGCAAAGATGGTAAACTATACAGAAGCCTCTACAAGTCCCCTGCTCGAGATCTCACCGAATTCTATGATTGAGTGACCAAGCAAATAAGGTGGGAAGAAACTTTCAGAACAGAGGAGCCCAAGCATAAAGTAGGCCAAAGCGATCCCACCA
Source organism: Saraca asoca (assembly GCA_026873985.1). Classification (NCBI taxonomy): domain Eukaryota; kingdom Viridiplantae; phylum Streptophyta; class Magnoliopsida; order Fabales; family Fabaceae; genus Saraca; species Saraca asoca. The sequence continues at coordinate 8,151 of JANHAO010010971.1, read as the reverse complement.
CGAGCAAAAAGAGGAGTGGCGAGAGTCATGATGGCCCCACTCCTCATTTCACTAAGAAGGAAAAATCCCAACGACTCAAAGACTGCTTCGAGAGCTATAGTGTCCTGTCAGATACTCAGGACAGGATCTTCACCGCAAAAAGGCATAATGAGGACTTCGGGAAACCCCGACCACTAAGGTCATTCCTGGATTTAGAGACCGAAACAGATTCTGTACTTATCACAATGAGGCTGGGCACACCACCTCAGAATGTCATGCATTAAAAAATGCCATTGAGAGCCTCACCAGAAGAGGTTGCTTATGGGATTATGTAGTAGAATCATCTGCCCAGCGAGCTCAACAGGCCCAGCGAGTAGTCACCCGGGAGCCCGAACCCTCCATCAAAACCATATTTTGACCTTGTAACAGTCGTTTGCCAATTTGTAGTAGTCACAGTATTTTGAAATTAATGAAAATAGCCAATTGGCTGAACATCATTGAGATAGAGTTCTCTCTCTGCCCTTACAAGCTCCCTGCAGTGAAAACAAAATCAAAGGTAAGACGACCTTGAGCCTACCTTGCAACACCCAGGGGTGCGACGGCCTTAAGCCTACCTCGAGGCTTCGAAAACAAAATCGAGGGTGCGAAGGCCTTGAGTCTACCTCGCAATGCTTGGGGGTGCGACGACCTTGAGCCTACCCCGAGGCTTTAAAAACAAAATTGAGGGTGCGACAGCCTTGAGCCTACCTCGCAACACCTAGGGGTGCGATGGCCTTGAGCCTACCTCGAGGCTTCGAAAACAAAATCGAGGGTGCAACAGCCTTGAGCCTACCTCACAACGCCCGGGGGTGCGATGGCCTTGAGCCTACCCCAAAGCTTCGAAAACAAAATCGAGGGTGCGACGACCTTGAGCCTACCTCACAATGCCCGGAGGTGCGACGGCCTTGAGCCTACCCCGAGGCTTCGAAAACAAAATCGAGGGTGCGACGGCCTTGAGCCTACCCCGAGGCTTCGAAAACAAAACTAAGGGTGCGATGGCCTTGAGCCTACCTCGCAACGCCCGGGGGTGAAATGGCCTTGAGCCTACCCCGAGGCTTCGAAAACAAAATCGAGGGTGAGACGGCCTTGAGCCTACCCCGAGGTTTTGAAAACAAAACTGAGGGTAAGACAGCCTTGAGCCTACCTCACAACGCCCGGGGGTGAGACGGCCTTGAGCTTACAGTGAGGCTTTGAAAACAAAATCGAGGCTGAGACGGCCTTGAGCCTACCTCACAACGCCCAGGGGTGCAACGGCCTTCAGCCTACCTTGAGGCTTCGAAAACAAAATTGAGGGTGCGACGGCCTTGAGCCTACCTCACAACGCCTGGGGGTGCGACGACTTTGAGCCTATCCCGAGGCTTTGAAAACAAAATCGAGGGTGAGACGGCCTTGAGCCTACCTCACAAACATAAAAATCTAAAACTCAACAAATGGTTTTCACCTCACCGTTATCAAAATAATATCATTACCACTCGCAACTCTCATGCGGATAAGTTTCTCACAATTTCCATGCAAATAAATTCCCCCAGATTTCATGCGGGCGAGTTTTTTCGTAGCTCTCATGCGAATAGATTCTCAGCCCTCATATGGACGTATTTCTCGCATCTCAAGATCTCTCAAGCGAGGCTCACTTACAACTGATTAAGGCATTCGGAAAGTAAAGCACAGCCGATTGGCTAAAAAGAGAAGTTCTCATTAATTATCATAAATTTACATACAACAAATACATGAGGCATTTGCTACATACATCCGAAAGGAGAAGAACCCATTCAAAGAAACCTCGACAAGCGAGGTGAGGGTTCAGCAGGGGGAAAGGCCAGTCTCTAAGCCCACTCCTAGTGACAGAGTAGCAGCCCCATAGTCCCTCCTACTTATTTCCCTGTCGTCGCGCCTGTCTGGGTTAGAACTAGAGCGTCCCCGGAACCAGCAAGCCAAGTAGTAGAGCTACCAATGACAGCTAGAGGAGGTGGCCAGAAGACACCGTGAAAGCCTGCCAGGCCGATTCTGTGCCGACGCCACATGCAACAAGCCATCCGTGTCTTCCACCACCATGCAATAGGCTATCCAAGTCTCAACAAGCTTCGCCGGAAGCCAAGACACCAAGAAGCTCCAAAAGCTTTTCAGTCTCCTCCATCAGATTTACCTGAGGCAAAAGAAAGAATACCTCAGACTATTTATAGACATGCTCAGTCCTTTGAAGAATCTAGAAGAAATATGGCTAAATCTTCATCCAACGGCCCAAAACGAGTGGTAGTGCCATGCCAATGGCTAACAATAGAGAATAGGAGAAAGTGTGGCCTAAAGCAAAAATAGAAAGACATTTGACATGACACTCTGGTCAAAAAAGGACACTGACTGAGGATATGAATCCAACCTCAGAAACATACAACTCCCGGTCCTCAAAGCACACCGAGAGTTGGGAGGCTTATGTTATATACTAAAGATGGCCTCGCAAGGACGAGTCCCTAAGGAAACAAAGACTAACCCCTGCATCTCAGCGAGAAGTCTTTATGGAGCTCAGGATCCTCGAATAAAGAAGATCGCTCGACCGTCGAAAGCGCGTCAACGAACTCTCCCCTAGCGAGCTATACCTCGCTGCACAATGTCCAAGCAAGGCACTTATAAAGAATGGCCAACCTCCTCACAAGAGCTCGCTGGCCCCTCTGTAAGCAGTATCGAGCTCGCCTCCTCGATGCCTCACAAGGATCGCGAGGTCTGAATTCCAGCACTGAGTCATTAATCCTCTGTATGATGAAAATGACGTCAAGCAATGGTCATAAGCCTACAACCCACCTAAAGGACCCATCTCCATAGCCTACATACTGTAAACAGTCAAATTATAGCCTACACTGTCTTTTCTATTTATTGCTTGATGTAATACAACTGCAGTGAGTAATTAATGCATGTAACCACTCCTTCCTCTATAAATAGGATTGCATTGTTAGCAGGAGGAAGGGGGAGCAACCTTGTAAGCAGAACTTTTGCAAGTTACTCAATATTAATAAAATCTCTATCGTGGACGTAGGGTTCGGTACCATCCAGATTTAGCCGAATCACGTTAAAAACCACTGCCTCTCTTCCTCCTAACTTACCTTTCACAACACTTCGAAAGCAGTATTGATTCCTGAAACTCACATCCTGTTGGCTGAAGTTTGGGCTCTTCGAATGAACCAAATTTCATCGACAACAATGTCACAATGAGCCAAGTAGTTCTTGAACTATCTGAAGGTAAATAGCCATTTTTGACCTTTTTATCTGATGTTCACCTCGAATGTGACAGATAATGAGCTAGAAATCATTGAATTTCCTCAAATTTTTAGCTTGCATCTCTTTTGTGAGATGGACCCTGCTAGTAATGCCTTATACTCCACTTCATTATTTGTAGCTTGGAAGCTAAATCTCAATGAACAAAGGATCTTATATCTCTCAGGGATAATTAGAAGCATTCTTGCCCTAGCCTTCTACTATGTTAATGATCCATCAACATATAATTCCCAGTATGAACATTCTATGGTCTCTGGTTCTTTTCCATGGGCCTTGTGAATTCTGCAATGAAATTCGCTAAGGCTTGCCCTTTGATTGCTGGTCTGTGCTTGTACTCAATATCAAATTAGGCCAGCTCTACTACCTACTTGAGCAGGTGATCGACATATTTGTTTTTTGCAAGAGTTACTTGAGTGGGAATTGCATAAGCACTTCTATGTTGTGTGCCTAAAAATAGGATTGTAGCTTCCTTGATGCCATCATAAGGCTGTAAGCAAGTTTTTCTATTGGCGAGTAACTCGTTTCGGCATCTAGCAGCCTTTTGCTAACATAGTAGACTGGGAATTAAGCTCCACCTTCTTTTCATATTAGAGCTACACTGAGAGTGTGCTAAGAGACTTCCAGGTAAATGATGAGTTTCTCTCTTTCTTTTGGTTTGGATAAGAGAAGAGCTCATCCCATGTACTCCTTTAGCTATTGAAAAGTAATCTTGCACTGTTCAGTCCACTCAAAGCATTTTGCTTTTTTATGCATATCAAAGAAGGGGATGCACTTGTCCATGGCTTTCGAAATGAACCTACTAAGGGCTATGACTTGACCATTTAGGCTTTGTACGTCTTTAACTCTGGTCATGGATCTCATATCAATAAGGGCTTTGATTTTCTTCAGATTCGTTTCAATTCCCATGTTATTTACCATGAATCTAAGAAACTTTCCCAAAGCAATCCTAAATGCACATTTCTATGGATTCAACTTCATTTGATACCTTTTCAGAATTTGGAACATTTTCCCCAAATTATGGGCATGGTTAGCGACTTGTTTAGATTTTACCAACATGTCATCTACGTATACCTCCATTATTCTAGTAACTTGTTCTTTGAACATCATATTCACTAATTGTTGATAGGTTGCCCTCGCATTCTTTAGTCAAAAGGGCATTACTTTATAACAGTACAGCCCATAGTTAGTGACAAACGAGATGTGTTTCTTAGCTTGTGGGTCCATGGCGATCTGGTTGTACCCCGAGTAAGCATCCATGAAGCTGAGGAATTGGTCCCTTGCTATTGCATCCATGAGCTGATCAATCCTTAACATAGGGAAGTTGTCCTTTGGACATGCCTTATTAAGGTTTGTGAAGTTGATGCAGGTCCTCCATTTCCCGTTCTTTTTTTTCACAAGTACAGGGTTGGTTACCCAAGTTAGGTAATAAGCTTCCCAGATAAACTTGTTGGCTCAAAGTTTATCCTCCTTCTCCTTTAGAGTGACATAACGCTCAGCAGTCATAGGCCTTCTTTTTTGGCAAATAGGCTTGTGATAGAGGTCGACATTGAGTTTATGCGACATAACCCAAGGATCGATTCCTACCATATCTTCATGATTCCAGGTGAAGATGTCTAGGTTTGTCTTAAGAAATTCTATTCATTGCATTTTCACATCTAAAAGCAAGGTTTTCCCTAGCTTGAGGCATTTCTCAGCATCTGGCTTATTGACTTGCACGTTTTTTAGCTCTTCTACTGGGCTAGTTGCTCGATCTGTATCCACTTCACAGAGGTTAAGGTCCTGGCTGACCTCTGTCGTACTTATGGCTCGTGGTTCTCCACCAGACACCATATTAACCTTTTTTCCTCTTACTCTAACCTTAACCGCATCCTCATAGCAATGTTGAGCCATGTGCTGCTCATTTTGCACACATCCAACTCCATTGGGGGTTGAGAACTCGATGGTTAGTGTCTTAGTTGACGTGACCATGTCGAGGTCATTCACCGTAGGTTACCCTAGCACCATATTATATGTTGAGGGATAGTTTATGATTAGGAAGTCTACCAGGATGGTGGCTTGGCGATTTGAGTCTTCTAAAGTAATTAGAAGCTTGATCTACCCCACTAGTAATATTCTATCTCCTGTGAAGCCGTAGAGGGGCTGGAGGGAAGGCCTTAACTAGCTCATGCTCAATCCCATATGCTTAAAGCACCCTTTATACATTACATTCACCGAGCTACTAGTATTGATCATTATTCTCTACACCTCGATGTTGCCAATTCTAGCTCAAATGACTAGCACGTCATTATAGGGAGAATGTATTCCCTGTGCATCTTTTTATGTGAAGGTGATACTATCTAAGGTCGTTCTCACTTTCTTGGCAAGTCTTTCATGTTCTCTGTGACTCATGAATAGGACGTGGCTCACCTCTTGCACATATCGATCATGTGACCTATTTGAGGTGCCTGCAATATGAGACCTACCATGGATGGTAAATATGGTCCTCACTAAAAGTGTGTCCTCTTGTTCAAGAGTCTACTAGCACTAGTGCTGCATTGGTTGCTAGGGTTACTGAGGTCGCTATCCTGAAAGTTGCACCACGTAGTCCCTTAAGTGACCTCTCTTGATAAGATCCTCAATGGCATCCTTGAAGGCTTAACACTTTAAAGTATTGTACTTAACCTCATTGTGACAGGAATAAAACTTATTTCTATTCCTGTGCTTAGGAGGGAGTTTTTAGGGGTCTGAGCTTTCTAAAATCTCCCTATCCTTCTCTATTGCAAAAATCCTATCTAAAGTATCTGACAGGACATTGTAGCTATCGTGGCAACCTTGGTGCTAAAGGTTGCTCACTCTTGGTCTTTTTTGCATCTTGGCTGTCAAAGCCATATTTCTGGCCCTCTTTCCTATTCTTGCCACTAGCTCTCTTTTAACCCTGGTTGGAGCTACTTGCTTTATCCTTTTGGTAAGGCTTCTTTGGGCCGAAGGTCTCCTTCCACTTTATTTCCTTGGCAGCTCATTTGTAGAATTCACCCAAGTCCCTCATTGGGGACTTGTATATACTTTCGTATAATTTCCTATCCCTGCAAAGTCCAACCAAGATCACTATTAAGATGTTATCATCTGAGGGATTCATTACATTGCTGACCTCATGTCTGAATCAGGTGATGTAGTCTTTTAGCAATTCATTTCTTTGTTGAAAGATTATCGCAAAGTGGCAGGGCAGCATGAGCTGTCTCCCCAATGCCTTATTGGTTGAGGAATATCCTTTGGCATTTTTCCCAACTGTAGATACTGCGCACTGAAAGACTCTTGAGCCATGTTTGAGGTATTTCTTTGAGGGTGGCTGGGATGACATGACATTTGACAAATGGATTGGTTGTTTGAAGATCTATTTGAACATTGAATGCATCTATGTGGTCATATGGGTCGCTGCCCCCATTGCACTGCAGGATATTTGGAATCTTCAACCTGCGAGATAGAGGCTTTGTCTCAATTTCCCTGGTGAATGGTGTCCTTTCCTCAAAACAGTCTCGACGATCCTAAGCCGTAGTCATTTTTCTAGCTGCTGCACCCTCTAAAGCAGCTCTTCAATCATCGAGTCTTGTGCCTCAGACTGATGGTTAGATGATTGATGAATCTTTACACCTCTTTGGTCATGTGAATGACAGTCTGAGGCTCTATTCCTTTTATTATACTCATGACCCGGTGAATAGCAATCTGACCCATCATGTTGCTAATTATCTCTATCATCGTCCTTACGAGCTCAATGGACTTTCGACTTTAGCCGTGAATTGGAAGAGTGAACTAAAATAGCTTGTTGATGTTCTTCATTTACAGGCCTCTCCTATTGAGCTTCTGGCTGCTAGAATTCTCCTCCAAGTGTAGCGACCTCAACTTGTCTTCGTGTGCCTAGGACCCGTGCCTAAGCCAGCACCCTAACCACATTAGCTAACTTCCTCACCATGTTTTCAAGTGCCTCCTAATGCTAGTGCCATGCTTGCATTCTGTCAGTCCTAAAAACAGTAGGCTGGCGAGGGGTTAATGGAGCCATACAAGTAGCAACATCTGCTGTGAGGGCAACAGAGGCGCCTACCATAGGGAGAACTAAGCCCCCAATCGGTAAAATTTCCCATTGTTGCTCCATGTGGCCTTTAGGCTAGCCAGTGGTAATGTCTGTACTCCTCATGGTTCTTCCTCTTGCTATTACAGTTGTATAGTAAATCAAAAGAGAGAGAGTGTGTGTGTAGTTTGGACCCTCCTTCTAGTGCCAAAATGTTGACGATAAAATTCGGTTAACTTTAGTTCTACACCCCAAACTACAAGTTTTTTAAAGTGGTTTAGCCAAATACAAGGCCTGTATCAATGGTCTTTGTTATTTTCAGTCTTTTTGCTGAGTTTTTCACTACGTAGTCTATGTTTGTTTTTTTTATCTTTTTTTTTTCTTACAATGGTTTCTATCCCTTTTTATAGTAGCCGAAGTGTTACAATGTATTCCATAACAGAAATGAATCATAAATTAGTTACAATAGTTGATAATAATTTGTATTCAATAAGCAACTAAATGGTCTTTTTTGGATGGATAACTAAGAGGGGACGCTTTCAAGTTGCAATTTGGGACTCATCCTTAATAACTCGAGGTAACTGCTTCAACCTATGTTGGCTAGTGACCTGGGTTTACATCTTGGTGACCTGATGTCTTTCTTCTATGACCTTAATCCTGATTGAACTAGGCCTTCACCTTTTAGACTTATCTAGTGAGCTTTTATCAGCCCATCCATATGGTTCTGAAAATACCCACAACATGATATTTAAAAAAATGTGTAAAATAATTAGTTGTATCTCATCAAATTTTGATTTAATTAGACCCTATATCAAGTTAGATGAGTG
>JANHAO010010970.1:0-17283 GCA_026873985.1 Saraca asoca | reverse complement strand
TGGCGTGCACAATAATAAAGAGAAGAATTGGACCATGTTACTTCAAGTCCAAGCACATGGTGATGCCAAGTGGGCATAATGGATTGCATGGCAGCTTAGTTAGCGTCTGTGTGGCATGCATGTTCCTACATGTGTTTTATCTTTCTTAATTAATTAGGATAAGGTCTTATTTATTTCTTTTGGGTTTTTAGAGAATCTTTTTGTATTGGGACCTGATTAGTATTTATTGGGCAGATTAGCATTACTTTGCCAACTAATATGGTGGAGGGAATTAATTAAGGGTATTTCAACATTCAAATTCGTATTTCCCTCTCTAGGCGCCTTTATAAGGCCTATTTTGTGATACTTTGGGCACTTTTTGATTAATTTTAATTAAGTGAGGTATTTTCTTACCTTTTGAGTTCCTTATCGAACTTGCTAGACTTGTCAAATCTTTGGGTAGATTTGTGGCGTCTTTTATTCTATTCCTTCGTTGCTTTTCACGTGTTGGATTGAGGGTAAAGGAGCCCAATTTCATGGTTTCTTGATTGTCTTGGAAAATTTTCTACTTCTTGATTGGTTTGCTAATCACAAGTTGATTAGAGGATCACATCACACATGAGCGGCAAGGAACCTTCGTACACGTGCCCACAGACCAGTCGAGGGTAGGCTCTAATACCATATGATATGAACCCGCCTAACTCCACCTTAAAAGTTAGCACATAAGGGGAGGATTGTGAACTCATATATATAACACCCAAGACCTCCCTTACTAACCGATATGGGACGTATCAGGTTGTAATCCACTAACTCATTTGGATTTATTGCTATTGCCTATTAAGGAACATGCTAGTCTGAATGGGAAGAAGAAAGCCGAATTAGTACAACATTTACATGGGCAAGTGAGGAAAAACATTGAGAAAAAAATAGAGCAATACGCATAACAAGCCAACAAAGGGTGCAAAAAGGTTGTCTTTGAGCAGAAGCTTGAGTTTGGTTGCATATGAGAAAGGAGAGATTTCCAATACAAAGAAGAACTAAATTCCACCCAAGAGGCAATGGTCCATTCCAAGGGTGGCAAAGATCAATGATAATGCCTATCTCCCTAGTCAATATAATGTTAGTGTTAACGTTAATATTTTTTATCTTTCTCCTTTTGATGCAGGTCTTGAAGATTCAAGGTCAAATCCTTTTAAAAAGAGGGGGAATGATGGACCATTCAAAAGATCACCAAGAGCCTTTTGTATATTCCAGATGGACCTATCACAAGGGCTAAGGTTAAAAGGATTAGAAAGGCTCTCCAAGGCTTATGTCAACACATTTGGAGCAAACATGAAGTGTCATTTGCATTGAAGTCATGTCATCAAATGGAGCCACCTAACCAACAAAGAGCGTCAAACATGACAGTAAGTTAGCGTCGCATATGGGTTGTTTTTATGTCATTTATTTGGGCTGTTTAGAGTTATTTGGGATGCCACTTGTAAGGCTAATTTGGTCCATTTTGTGGCTTTTTTTTGGACATTTTATAATAGCTTAGACTGTTTATTTTTGGTTGAATTGTTCAGTATTTTGTTGGGCTTTTTTTCTTTATGAATCTAGCCCATTTTTGTTTAGTGATAGCTATTTGGGAAGGGTTGTTTCCTTAGAATTCAGATTGCACAATTTTATGAACTGAAAAGTCATATTCTTCTTTTTGAGAGCTTCCTCTCTTAGGATTCTTACTAAAACTTGAGACTTATTAAAAAGAGTTCCCTTTGTGGCATCAAATCCATCACTTATCACTCCCCTTCTTCTCTTTTCTGGAGTGTGGCATGAATATTCTTCATTTTTATTTCATCTTTGTTACTGAATTTTGGAAGATCCATGGGCATCTTTTGTGGAGATCAAATCAGGCAACCTCTCTCATACAACACTCCTATAATTCCAAAGGAAACATGAACCAACAAATAAAGGAGATAAAAGATTCAACAATGGAAGTCAAGAAAATACAGCAACATAAGTAAAGGAAAGGAACCCAAAAAAAATTTCAGCAACAAGGTAAAAACGAATCAAACTAGAAAAATTTTAGACTTCGCAAAAGAAGGAAAACTCTAAAATTTTAGAATTCTAAGCTATTGAATTGATTATGTATCCAAACAGACACATTCAAATTGAATACTATGGAAATTGATTCAAAAGATCAATTTCAAGTTGTGGATTGAAGGGAGCTTAACCTTGCAAATTCTTTTGTTTTCCAAAGATTCAAGACAACATTCAACCTTTTCTTTACTATTGTTGTTTTCTCTTGATCTTTCTTTGTTTTTCTTTCAAATCAATTGCTCTTTCTTTCTTTCTTGTTCTTTAACACTTTTGCTTTTGTTATTTTTCACCAAATGTTTTTGGTCACATAGTATTGTAGCCACATAAGTTTTGTTTGCTGTCACAAAATTTCAGCACCTGAACCAACTAAATTGAGCAACCAACAATCAATTTTAATCAATCATAATTGACATAAACCAATTTTGAATATGTGTACTCAATAAAAAGATGTTTTCTGCATAAAACACAAACAAATTCAAAGTTTGGACTGCAACTATTATGCAGAAATGTAGGGGATTGCAATAGCAAAATTTCAGCTAAAAATAGGAGATTTGGATAGCAATAAACTGAAAAGAGCAAAAAAAAATAGGGCACTGAAACTTGCAGGAAATGATGCTAAAAAGTTAAGGAAAATGAACCAAAAATAGCCCCTAATTGAGTGTAATTTAGCCCTAAACTTATAGCTACTCAACAGTAAAGCAAGTGTGACTCAACAATCTTCAAACACTTGGTGTGCACAAGCACAAGAGGCAAAAATTCTACAGAATAGCAGGAAAAATAGACACCAAACAGCACCAAATTTCAGTAGAAAATTAAAACCAATCAAACCTATTATCAAATACTTGGTGGACACAGAACTAAGAGAAATTTTTTTTGCAGAATTGCAGCAAAATGATGCCCAAACAATAACAGATTTGTAACAGAAAATGGACGATAACAAACATAAGGGGAAGCAAATGGACACAAATTCAGCAAGAAGAAAATAAGCAAGAATGGCATAAGAACAGGGCAAAACAGCAAGCACAATAACACACAAAATTCTGTAACAAAATAGCAAGAACAAACTAGAAATCAAACCTGAATTTCAAGAGTTGAAGCTCTAATACCAAATTGATATGTGATCTCTACAAGAAATGTCCATGAATCTTCCCAAATTCAGCCACAAAATGAAAAAAAAAAAAAAAAAAGAAGAGTATTCACTCCACACTCTAGAATAGAGAAGAAGTAGAGTGATAAATGATGGATTTGACTCCACAAAAAGAAATCTCTTTGATAAGTCTAAGAGGAGCTCTTACAAGAAGACAACTCTTCAGCTCTCAAAAATGTCTAATCTGAATTCTAGTGAAACAAGTCTTCTCAAATAGCTATCACTAAACCAAATGGACTGGATTCATCATATTAAACAAGCCTAAAATACAACTCAAAGGCTCGACAAAAATAAAGGCCTAAATTATTATAAAAAGACCCAAAACAAATAATACAAATGGACCCAATCAACCCTACAAGTGGCATTCCAAAAATAGAGCCAAACAACCTAAATAAGTGGTGCAAAAATAGCCCCACCAGCCAATGCAAGACGCCATATGTGCTGCCCATGTATCCTCCATGTTGGAGAAAAGATGCTTAGGTGACTTCATTTGATGACATGGCATCAATGCATATGAACCATGATTTTTCCAAGCCCTCCTCTTCATATTTGTTTCACATGTTTTAACATAAGCCTTGGAGAATCTCTCTAATCCTCTTGGCCTTGGCCCCTGTGATAGATCCATCTAGAAAGTGCAAAGGGTCTTAATAATCCCTTAAGTGCTCCCTTGAGTTTCCATCAATTCTTATTTAAATCATCCATCTACTGATATAGGTGGGCCAAAAGCTGATGTTTGCTCAATTTGATGCCGTTGTCTTTCGACCTCATTGTAAGAGCTTGATTGATTTGTTCATGCGTGCATACCGCCAATATCAATGCCATCGAACCAATTATCATGAATACAAAAATTGTATTTTATTTGCGGTGCAGATGTATATAGGAGGTCTGATGGGACTGTTTGTGATGTGTCCCACATCGGTTAATAAGGGAGGTCTTGGGTGCTTTATATATGAGTTCGCAACCCTTCCCTTACGATCTAGCTTTTGGGGTGGAATTAGGTGGGTTCATATCATATGGTATCAGAGCTTACCCTTGATTGGTCGGTGGGCGCATGTACGAAGGTTCTCTGCACCCCATGCGGGTTAACGAAGGAGTTGGCATAAGGTCGTGCGGGTTAACGACGGAGTTGGCACGAGGACGTGCAGTCTAAAGGGGTCGGGTTTGTGAATGATATGATATAAACCCGCCTAACTCCACCTCAAAAGCTAGCTCGTAAGGGGAGGGTTGCAAACTCATATATAAAGCACTCAAGACCTCCCTTACTAACCGATATGGGACACATCAGTTTGTGAATGATAACAAAAGATGAGCATTGTTTTTACAACAATATTACTATATATTTGATAATTATTGAGGTTGTTTTATAGTGAACTGCATCATTCCAAACCCACATTTCTTAAATGTGCATCGCATTAACTAGGTTGTCGTGCTGAAATGGCTTGCGTGTTCATCATCTCCCTAGATTAATTTGTTGAGAAATTATTAATTGTTGAAGTTACACGTAGTGGCTAATTTCACCGTATCAATTTTCAATTAGATTGCTTCTTTTTTTCTCTCTTTTCCCTTTATCTCCAAAATATATATAAGAATAGATGTATAAGTACAGGTTGATTAGCGGTAAAATTAGTTAGCTTTAAGCAACTTTTGAATGAATTTATGTCGAAGTTGGCTTTAACTAATTTGCCCAAAGTGTTTTTGAGTTCTAATAGATCATTTGATAACAAAATTCATCCTCTGGGGATTGCTTCATGCAATGACTTTTTATGGCCATATAGTATACAAGTCTGTTTCTTCTTTTGCTTAATAGAAAAAAAAAAAAGGATCTAAATTGTAAATCACATTACATAATGTAATTATAATTATAATCACATACAATATATTTTGTAACCACTAGATGTAGGAAGTGAATATGTCTCAAAGCAAGGCACTCTTCTTCCACTAATCATGACACACCACCACCACCACCATAAACACATCATTGTGATTATGAATTATAGAATTGAACTTAAAATAAATATTGTTTAATCGTGTACTTGTTGACAATGAAATATTTGAATTCTTATTATTAATATGAAATTTAATTTTAGTCTAATTTATATTAAAATATATAAATTTATTGTAAATTATTCTTGTAACCTGCTAATAGACATGAAAAAAAAATTTAACTAAGAAAAAAATCACAAAAAAAAATCTGAAAAAATATATGCATTTAGCAAAGGTTTATACATCTAGTGGCGATTTTAAACTATCAAAAACTACCAACAAAAAAAATTAAATGAAAAATGAAAAACCACTGCTAATTTTAACAAAACCACTACTAAAACACAAATGTTTTTTGAAATTTTCACGAAAATTTACTGCTAAATGCATCCAAAATGCCCACAAAAATCAATTTTTTAAAGAAAAATATTTCGCCAAAACTGCCATGAAATGCATGGATAATCACTGCTAAAAACATTATATTTTTAAAAATTTCTTGAATAGCTGCCCCCAAAATGCATCCAAAATCAACGCTACAAATTAAATGTTTTTGAAAAAAAAAATTGAAACTGCTAACTTCTCAATGTGGTCAACGTCATTTCAATGACAATCTTCCCTAAGTATTGAATAACCACTGCTAAATTGACTTTTTTGGTAGTTGATAAAAATTGTCACCGAAACTTTCTTGCCTCATGTATCTACGGTGATTTTGCAAATTTTCGCAAAGAGTCTTATAAATGGTTATAACCAACAAAATACATTTTATTTTGTAATGAATAGATATTATAATTTATTAAATAATAATAAATTTCTAATATTGATATTTAAATGTTATTAGAACATTTATATTAACTTTGGAAGAGATCATAAGTGAAGGAATGGTTCCTCACTTAGAAAGTTGTTTTAATTAATTAAAATAATATAAGAATTATTGCATAAGAGAGTTTATGAGTTTGGATTCATAGTTTAGGTTTATTGGACACAAAAAAAGAAGTTTGAGGGTTAATGAATTTGAACTCATTGAAGAGTATGGATGTAATATCCCAAATTTTCTAAAATTAATTTTGGTAATAAAATGGCTTTTCGAAAAAGTCCAAAAAGGTGAATTTGAAATTTTTGAGAATTTTGAAATCATAATTTGGGGCTACAAGGAGTCCGATATGGTTAAGATAGATTATAAGAATTTTAGGAATTTTTAAGCAACCAAAATTTCCATTGTGGATGCTTAAAAAATAAAATTCATGTTTTTGGGATTCAATTTTAGAAAACTTCGAAAAGATTGAAACTAGGGTTATAGGTACCCAACAAGGATAAAATTACAATTGTTAAAAGGTAATTAATTTAATCAATTCACGATAAAATTTCATGGCCACTAGCGATCGGTGACTACATTAATTTTGAGTTCAAAGTTGAGAAAATAGAAAAAGAAAACTTGTGAGAAAAAGTCAAAGATGGAGATTGACTTTGTTTTTCCCATTTTGCCCTTTAAGGCTAGATTCTCATTTCTTCTTCTAAAGAATTAGCATGATCATCATCCCAAATTGCTAGGTTGCCTTTCTTATGGGATGTCTTCCTCTTTTTTCTTTCCTTTTCTTGTTATCTCTTCAAGTATATAGGATAGTCAGGTTTGAAGTGTCCAATCTTTTTGCATTCGAAGCAAGTTGACTCATATTCACTTCTATTCTGGTTCCTTCTTGGTTGATCTGCTTTCCTCTTTCCTTTATTCCTCTTTTCTTTACGTGATTTTAGTTGTTTCTTACTTAATAAGAGTATATCATTTTCTTCATCTTCACTTTTACTACTGTCTGATTTTTCTTCATCAGATTTAGCTTTCTTTGCAGCCTTCAATGCCAATGTCTTCTTCCTTTTGTCATCACCATTTTTATTATACCTCTTAAGCTCTAGCTCATGCTTTTCTAAATTCCCATAGAGCTCCCAGATTGTTGGCATCCCCATCTTTAGTGATTCCTTAATGGCAGTCACCTTTGGTTGTCATTCTTCAATAAGAGATCTTAGAATTTTGTGCACTAAATCTCCATTGTCAAAGACTCTTCTAAGCAATATCAAATGGTTAGTTATGGCAGTGAATCTTTGAATGAGATCTAATTAATTCACTCTCTTCCATCTTAAACATTTCATATTCAAAAACTAACACATGCACTTTAGATGCTTCAACCTGAGTTGTGCCTACATGTACTACTTCTAAAGTGTCCCAAATCTATTTAACAATAACGCAATTAGAAATCCTTTCATATTCATTAGGGGATAGTGAGTGGAAAATAATCCATTTAACTTTAGAGGAAAGAAGGTGCTTCTTCCTTTCCTCCTCTATCCATAAAGACTTATGCTTAGGTTTGACAACTCCACTTATCAGTGTTTGTGGTGGATAACCATCCTCTACAATTTCCCACATGTATATATCAATGGCTTCAATAAAGTCTTTGATTTTCTATTTCTAATAGGTATAATGATGTCCATTAAAACCAGGTGGCTTGTTTAAGGGTGGACATTCAGGCAAAATTTTAAAGCTAGAATCCATTCTCTTTAGAAAATAAAGAGTATCAAGAGCCAAAGCTCTGATACCAACTGAAAGTCCTGAAAAATATCAAGATCTTGTCCTTTTTTACAAACACAAAATATAATACTCTTTTTAACTTTGACATTGGATTCTTGTTTCATAAGATTTTTCAAAAAAAAATTATATTGGATAATCAAGGTAATATTGGAGTAACTAATTATATAAAATATTGAGTTTCAAGGAAAGGTTAACCAATTAGATTAGATTAGTAATTAAACAGAATTGTAGTAAATCCAATATATTAAAATTCAAAAATGCAACCAAATTATATATCAAAATTTAGAAATAATAAACCAGAAATCACGTGTGCAATGGAAATAAAATGTGTAGAAATATAAAAATCAATAAAGATACAGATTTTTAAAGTGATTCACCTTAAACTGAAACCGTAGCTTTAGTCTACATCCACTGGATCAATCTTTAGCTAGATGACCACTTTTATTAATCATAAAAATTAATCAGGCTCCTACACACCAGTTTACAATGCAAGACTTTCCAGGCCTCTTGCTAATTTATTACAACACAAGATTTTGACTGAGCTCCTACCAACCTAGAACACAAGATTTAGCTGGGCCCTTACTAACCTAGATATAACAATTTTTTTATCTCAACAGACTATGATCAACCTCATAACCTAGAGATATTCTATGAATTCAACACACCTTCAACTAACTATAATCAACCTTATAACTAAAAATGATGTAAAGGGAACATCAACATCTTCTTTTGTATCTTCAATTTCTATTACCCTAGAAATCTGAAATAGAAAATAAGAATAGGTAAAAAAAAATTACAATATCAAGGTTTGAGATGAATATCTCAAACATCTAGTGTGAAATTCTCCTCAATTTTGGTTCAACATCTTCTTTTGTATCTTCAATTTCTATTACCCTAGAAATCTGAAATGGAAAATAAGAATAGGTAAAAAAAATTACAATATCAAGGTTTGAGATGAATATCTCAAACATCTAGTGTGAAATTCTCCTCAATTTTGGTTCAAGATACTTTGAATTGTGAAATCTAATGAGATAGATGTAAATCAGATAAACATCTATTTTCTCTTTGAGTTTTGCACTTGAAGAAATGAGAAAATATAAAAATTGAATGAGTTTGAAATAAGGTTAGGGGTATTTATAATTGCTGTAATTAACTTTCAAAAAATAATTAACTTTTTGTTCTTGAATCAATTCGTAGTAGTTAACAACTAATGAATTGATTCATGAATCAATTTGTTTATGAATATCATAATGAATGTTCAGGACCAAATCAATTCATGAATTGAATCATAGCATTATACAAATAGGTCTTGAATTGATTAGGAAATCAATTTAGGTAAAAATCCTAACCTTCAATAAGAAATATTTTTCCAAACTTTTGCTCATGAATCAATTGTTGAATCGATTTGAATAAATTTTCACAAGTTCTTCAATGAATCGATTCACACAGTGAAAAATAGTTTTTATAAAACTTGCACTTGTAAAAGATCATTTGAAAAACATTTTATTTAAACTTGCTTCAAGTGGTTTATTTCTGTCTCAATTTCAGTGTTTTAAGAAACTTACTTGAATCAAATTAAATTAGAATTCACTTATAAAAGATCCTAGAAAAAAAATTAGTAAACACTAAATCTAATGTTAGATCGCTTGATATCTTGAATGACACTTGATCAACATACATCTGTAAAATGAACAAGCACTCAAAGTACATAGTTAGATTGTGACATCGATTAAAATTATTTTTCAACATTAAAACTGAAAAGTGTATGCTAGCAAGACTAATAGTTTCCCTTATTTTTCTGCTATTTTCTACATTTTCTAGAATTCACAAGTCAAATTGCCACTTTTTACACTATCCTCACAATCATGCTTGTAAGGATCGAGCTATACTATGTCTTGCGATTTGAATCATGAATTGAATTGAATTCTCGTGAGTTGAATCAAACTATCCTACCCTATTTTTTTTTATTCCAATCGTGATTCTAATCGAATGCAAACCTTAGACTTCCTAAAAGTTTTCAAATTTTGACAAGCAAACTCACATTTTAAATTAGATTTCCTCAAGTTCAATCGAATCCTTCTTACCTAATTCCTGCAATTCTAATCGCAATACTGCTTGAATTTTAATCTCCATCCTGCTTGTGATTCTAATCGCACCTTTAAAATTTTTCACCCCTTTTAGAGAAATTCGCTTCTACTTCATAGATATATCTCAACCCTTTGGTCTAGTCTTGTATACATTATAATTAGTTAAATGAAGCAAGTAAGAATCTTACATGAGTAATTCATAAACTAATATCAATAAATTCAATAATTGTCGATAATCGATTGTATGATAATGTAACAAAGAATGTAATCCCTATGATTGAGATTGACATTGAATGTGATAATGTAATAAAGGATGTATGACTAAGATTGTGATTGAAATGTACATTTGTGATATAAATGTTATAAGAATGATGCTATTGAATGCTTACAAGTTCCTATGAAACTTATGATGTGATTGATGAGATGAGATGGGGAAAAATGAACCGAATCCTAGATCTATACATTTTGATATGATGAATTGGATAAGGCTAACTTGGAGGGACAAAGCTAGGATTGTGTAGAATAAGGCTAGACTGGAGTGACAAGGAGATTTATAATTATATATTTTACTTTTATCTACATTATTATTTTATAGAATTATGAAATGTGATATAATGAGATTAAATAACATAATGATTAACGATGGTGGCTTCAGGCCATAAGAATCCTAATTCAGTATAATGTGCTATCGATATTGTGATGTAACACTATTCAAAGGTAAGTCTCTGAAACTTAATGACTTGCTTATGAAACTCGATTTGAGAAATGATTACCTAGTTATAGTGTTGATGTATATATGTGTTGTTTGTTGGATAAATTCAAAAGTTGGGTACATATTATCTCACTAAGCCCCGGACTCACTATTCTATGGATTATTTTTCAGAATCTCAAGACATTACAGTTAATCCTCCTTCAAAGAGGTAAGCATAAATAGTGATTTAATGGAAATCACGTCTAACACCTTTTCCCCCACTATTACAGTTCACTAGGAGTCTATGAAATTAGAATTCATTATATTGTCATTTTGAATTTAATGGGTTGTGAAGTACTACACAAAGTGGAGATCATAATTAATTTGGCATTCTTTAATGTGACCACATATTGTAATTCAGAGAATAATTTTTCTTTATTGTGATCTCAAAGTAAGAGATTGTTAGAATTTTCCTATAGACTTACATAGTTCAAAGTATTTCATGATTCCGAAATTACACAAATGCCAATTAATATTGTGAATTGTTAGGAAATCTTAGCTAAAAGCAATCAAATTACACAGTCAAATAAAAATTAAAAATTTAATTTTAAAGAACAAGATTTCTAAACCAATGATCAGTCTTGCATCATTCAAATTAAAAGAACAAAAACAAGAACAAAAATATACCTTTCTCCTAATTGAAATGTATTTTGGAACTTCATGAAAAGAGACCCAAGCATATCTTCTTTTGGCAAGTCCACATGATCAACCACCACTCCATCACACTTTCATGCTAGCATTGGTGAATGATGATTATAGAGAGAAACAAGAAAAATAGAGGGAAGTTTTTCATGATTAGCTCATCACATGTGCACACTTGAATCCAATGACTGGCGCCTACAACTCTTGTAGGCACTATTATGAATTAGGGTTTTCTAAACTCTTGTAAAGATCCTTTTATAATCATCTCATAACTTGTATAACAAGTTGCCTCCTTATCAAAGACTACTAGGTTTCTAGGAATCCTATTTAGGAAATAAGGAATTTCCTAAAACATTGGCCAATAACATAAACAAAATAAATAAACTCTTTATGTATATTTATTTTTAGGAATCCTAATCAACTACTACTTAGTGAACAATGAGTTTCCTAAAGCATTGCTCCAATAAAATAAATAAATAAATAAACTTTTTACTTATATTTATTTATTTGTTCTCTCATCAACTATCACATGATTGGATTATCAATTATATCATAATTGAATCATTCTCTCTAAATAAATAAATTACATCTGACCTTATATATGTGATCCCTTTGGTTCACCTCTAAGCTAGTAATGAGACATAATTATTTATGATTAAATAAACACTTTTAATTTAATATTTAGAATTAAACTCATTAATTCTAAATCCTATAAATCATTATCAACTTCTAGCAATATGTCATGAAGACCTAGTTAGCGTGAATTATAAATATAAACCTTTTTAATTACAATTACTATGTAATAAAGTCCTTCCATTCATTTAATGACCTAGTCAAACTTATGATATAATATTAAGTCAAAAATCCTAACCATTCAATAACTATATATCCATTCTTTCACACATGGCTCATTGTTGGAACTAAGAAAACTCTTTTCTGATTTCAACTTTCCTTGGCCAAGGACTTTCTGAATCAAGGTACTTAGGAAACATTGAACATTCTCTCCTCACTTTGAGAAGTGATGGATCCCTTGTTAAAATTCATAAATCCTTATATATAGCAAAGTTATATATAATGTTTGTCCCCTTTATGATTACTAGGAATCACAATAGCATTAAAGTATATCCAACTGTATATATGATTACTATGATGTCTCATGTATTGCAACGTGAGAATTCTAGTTCGACTTATTCATATTTCATTCAGGAATTCTCAAATAAGTCAATTTAGTGAACTTATTACTAATGAGCACCCATATATATACACTAGTGTCTTAACACCAATGTCTATGAAATGAGACATCTTCCTAAGTGAGCATGTATCATATGTGTTGATCTATCTAAATAATTGGTGTCCATTTCCATTCATTCTATGACTAAGAGTATTTAAGATTAGGGCTTGTAAGGTATCCTATTTCATGATTGTCATCTCTACGCACAGCCTTGTCCATTAGCTCTCTTGATCTGGACTTTAACAACATTTAAAGCATGTATGATAAATAAAATGTCTTTATCAACAATAATTTATTTAAATAAAATCGTCATAAAATGTATCCTATTACATTATATGTAATTTGCTTGTAAAGCACAATTTTAACTTGAACTAGTCCATACATAGTGATAATGTTGTGGGGCTCAAAATAATGCTTAGACTTAAAATGATTTCTAGATATATGAGCTTTGTAATTGGGCTTTACCATGATGGGTCAGTTTAACCCAATGGGGTTTAGTATATACAAGGTAGGTTCTCACTCTCACCCTAGGTTAGTCTTGCAATCTCTCCATTAGGATTTGCAAAGGTGTTCTCCCATAGACTACTAAGGATTCAGACAAGTGAATCTATTAAGATTTGCACATAATGAACTCAATGGATTCGTAGCCTTAGCAATGTAAATAATTGAATTATATTTTATTATTATTATTATCAATTTGTAAATTATTTATGCTATGTGAAATGATCAATTAGATCCGATAATTTGGTGTATAGGGTCAACAGTAGGATGGAGTATTTTCTCTCTCAACTAAAATACCAATTTGGTCCATTATAAATGTATGTTTTTCCAATTTTATTTAATTTTCATTCTCAATTTATTTTTTTGATAGATTTAATTTTATCTAATCAAGTCCTTCCATTCATCTACCTCACAACTTTTTAACTAAAGTAATAATGTGGAAGCTCAAAGCATAATGTAATATCCTTAATGTTGTGAGGACACTAAATATAACTTGGACAAGAATAAGTGTTTATATAAATTGATATAATATTGTATTAAATAGTAAAAATAATAGAATTAAAGTGGTTATTTTATGTCCATTACTTTTTAAATAAACTCGAGTTAGGTTTAGAATATGAAGGGTGTCACATAGGTATTGGAGGATACGAAATCAAATTTTGGACTTCCATATCATCAATTTTGTCAACAAAATTAGAAATAAATAAACAAAAAGATCTAATTGAATTAAATTAAATAAGTTGTGTTATAGGTGATTTTCGACCTTGCAAAGCAGAGCAGAAGACAAGTCTCGGAGGACTAACTCGCTGAAGACAAGGACACTAGGCCGTGGTATACGAGTCCAGTAGTTGACTCTATACGAGCTTGCTTCACTGTTAGCAAGCTCGACCTCGCTGAGGCCAGCAGCAACCCCAGGCTAAAGGTTCTGGGTCGCGATGTGCCATGAACTCACTTCACTACTAGCAAGCTCGACCTCGCTGAGGCCAACAGCAACCCCAGGCTAAAGGTTCTGGGTCGCGATGTGCGACCTCTAGCCAGAAACTTGCTAAGCGGAAGACAAGCTTACATCACGCCTAATAGACAAGGGTCCCACCAGTAGAAAGCAACTTGTAGAAGCTAGTTTGCAAGAGTTCATTTTGTTTTGTATAATAAATACTTAATGTAATAGATTTACAGCATGTGCAATTATAATTGTAATCTCCCACATTCTATAAATAGGAGGAGGAGGACCCTTGTAGAACAAGCACAATTGGCTATACTGAAGCTCTGTAAAAATTTACTTATAAGCAATAACATTACCATAGACGTAGGGTCTGGTACTGCCCGAATTTGGCCAAACCACATTAAAAGCTCTATTTTTTGCTGTTGCTCTTCCTTTTCTGGTCCTCTGTCTCATTTGTTGTATTAGTAACCAGATTGCAGTTTAAGTCCTAAAAGAACCTCTTTTGTTGGCTGGATTCAGGCAGAACCAAAATTCACCATTAACATTTTGGCATTGTTTGTGGGGACTCATCTGTTTTCTGGCCTATTTTCTGCTGCAATGGCAAAAGGAAGAACTATCAGAGCTTTGAATGTGTTGGTTAATCCCCCAGAAAGTCATGTGTCTACAATAGACTCTACTACTGCCCCTGTCGTAAGTGTTACCTCTGGCTTGCCCCAGGCCAGTTCTTTTTAACTTGTTGCCGTTGCCAACGGCATTGGTAGAATGCAGACCTGGCTTCAATGCCAGGAGAGACTAGAGAATATGATGGGAGAGCTGACTAGAGCAATCACAATGTTAGCACAAGCGCAAGCACAAGGTGTGTAAAGGTAGACTAAGATCACGACACCTGAGAATGTTCACCGACAACAAGCTGGATGTTCATGCAGGGCTAATCAAGAGAATTCCCCAGCTTATTGTTCTCAAGAACAATCTCCAAGTCACGACTCTTGTGACCATGAGGGTCAGAGGGTCTAGCAATCCTTTAGCCAACGGTCCAGGGTGTGGGACCCACTACTGGAGGAATTACATCAAAAGATGCTCCCAATGACCGAGCCCACTGTGAGAATAGGTCACCATTCTCCATAGAGATTGAGGCTCAGCCCCTTCCCCTTAAGCTCAAAGTCCCTACGATTCCTCTATACAATGGGGATACTGATCCTTATGACCACCTGGACGCATTCAACATTCAGATGGATCTGCAAACCGTAGATCCTCTAATCAAGTGTCAGGTTTTCCTCACTACATTAGGAAGTGTACCTCGAACCTGGTTTAAAAGCCTTCCAGCTTGCCCGATATACAATTGGGAAGAGTGTCAACAAAAGTTCATTAGCCAGTACTGAGGATTAAAGAGACAGCTCATGCCTTCCTACCACCTCATGATGGCCTTTCAATATAAGCATGAGTTGCTAAAGGATTATATTGCTGGGTTTAGACTTAAAGCCAATTCAATGGAGAATCCATCTAAAGAAACCATGCTAGCAATGATCTCTATAGGACTCCACAAAGATGGAAAGCTTTACAAGAGCCTGTATAAGTCCCTGGTAAAAGATCTTACTAAATTTTACAAATGAGTTACCAAGTAATCGAATGGGAAGAAACCTTTGACTCACGAAAGCCTAATCGGAAAGATAAGAAGGATGGTTTCGCCCGTAATAAGAAGAGGAGCAATGAGGATCAAGGTTACCACTCCGATGTATAGACTGTGAAGAAGTCCCATAGGCCTGAAGGCGAGCGACCTCAGCACCTAGCTTGCCATGAGCAACACAGCATCCTGTTAGACTCTTAAGATAGGATTTTGTTGCAGAGAGAGAAAGGGAGGACCTCGAGAGACCTACTTCTATACATGTCCCTTATAAGTAGAGAAACAAGCAAGAGTTCTGCACTTATCACAATGAGGTCGGGCATGGCACCTCAAATTGTCAAGAACTTAGGGATGTCATAGAGGACCTAATCAAAAGAGGTCGCTTAAGAGAGTACGTGGTGCAACCTTTAGGCCAGCAATCTGAGCGTAGAGGCCCATGCAATAAGAACCATTCTATGATGTATTTTGAAAAGTTAATGAAAATACTCTGGCTTTCTGTATTGATTTCTAAGTAAGATTCTAAGCAAAATATCACGACAAAAGCAAATCATCTTTGATACCAGTAAGATCAGCCACTCACTAGGCTACAAAAATGTCCAAGGCACAGCTTTCATGCAACCTTGAATAATTGCCAGCTTTTGAGCTGAGGTGTCGGGGCTCATCTCAGAACAGTTATTAGCTTTCAAGCTGAGGCACCAGGGCTCATCCTAAAACAATTGTCAGCTTTCGAGCTGAGGCGTCAGGGCTCATCCTGGAACAATTGCCAGTTTTCGAGCTGAGGCGCTGGAACTCATCCCAAAACAATTGCCAGTTTTTGAGCTGAGGCACCGGGGCTTATCCTGAAACAATTGCCAGCTTTCGAGTTGAGGTGCCGAGGCTCATCCCCGGAAACTCATTATCCAACTACGACATTCGGTCCAATTAAGGGGTAGAGATGCTCAAAATAAACTCACTTCTTGGGCAACTAAGTTGCTATAGCTCGCGAATCACAGCTTTTATGCGACCTAATAATTGCAGCTCCTATGTGACTTAATGATCGTAGCTTGCGTGCGATCAAGTGCTTATGTGAGATTTTTCCTCATATTCAAAGAAGGATTGCCCTTAAAGGCTTTTATGCAGCAGACCATGTATACCTCACAGGAAAGATAGAATACCAGAGGTATGGGGGGCTCGTTTGAAGTTCCCATCTGATTTCTTTGTGGAGGAGGGAGGAGGACTTCCTCTGTCTTAAATAGAGCAGTTCTGGTCTTACCAAAGAGTCTGAGAGAACTCCCAACTACTGTCATCAATTGCCTCAGAAGCAAACGAGGCAATGCGTCCATGGCGATGAGACACATATAATGGAAAGAATGGTCTAGAACAGATCAAATGACAGATTAACTGAGAACCTTGATCGCATGATAATCTATGAAGCATGCCTTCATTAGCAAGGTTGTTCAACTCCCAGCCTACGAAGCGAGCTGAGAGTTGGGGAGCTTATGTTATAGGTGATTTTCAACCTCGCAAAGCAGAGCAGAAGATAAGTCCAAGAGGACCAGCTCGTTGAAGATGAGGACGCTAGGTTGCAGTATACGAGTCCAGCGGCCAACTTTACGCAAGCTTGCTTCACTGCAAACAAGCTCGACCTCGTTGAGGCTAGCAACGACCCCAGGCCAAAGGCTCTATGATATGAACCCGCCTAACTCCACCTCAAAAGCTAGCTTGTAAGGGGAGGGTTGCGAACTCATATATAAAGCACCCAAGACCT
>JANHAO010010969.1:0-17278 GCA_026873985.1 Saraca asoca | reverse complement strand
AAATACAAGAATATCATTTTCCAACTTGAGTGTACCTGATGTACATTCAATACACACAACATGATAACCAAATTTGATAACTTAATAGGAAACTGAATATTTCAAACAAAGAGTAATATATTGGCAGGGAGGAAGCATACCTTGAATAAAACAGTGCAGGGAGAAAGATACAAAGCTCCGCGTGAAGGGAGAAGGAGGTCGAAGGAGGAGGAAGCTCGCCAGACTTGCCAGAGTTTGATCGGCCGACGAGAGCTAGACAGTGAAGAAGATAACACCGGGAGAGAGAGGGAGACAGAGCGAGAGAGATAGAGGACAAAAGCTAAGGTAACAATCGTGAACCTTCTAGAGAAGACAGGAAAAAGGAGAAGGGGCCGGTGACCGGCTACCAGTTGGGCCAGTATTCCATTTCACAAATTGTGATCGAAAAATTTGGTCACTAATGATTCAAGATCTAATATAGCCATCGAAATTTTTGGTTGCAAATGCTTTTCCCAAAAAAAGAAAAAAAATTTCACTATTTGCCACCATACAGTGACCGAACATTGACCAAAATTTTTGCCACCTAAATATTCGATCGCTGATTCTGTTGGTAAACCTAAAAAAATAAATTTTCAATTTTTTTAAGCCATTAAGTCGCAAGGCAAACGCAATTTGGTCACAATTAGTGATCGAATTTTTTCGGTCGACAAATTCCTTTTTTTTTGTAGTGACACAGAGCCCTTTTTACATGGTTCAACCAAATCTAGGTAGAACTGAACCCTACACCCACGGTAATATGTTGGTCTGAAAATATTTTTATAGAGTTTCTGTATCTAAGCTTCTCTCCTCTCATGTTCATCTCCTCCCTTTTTGCAAATGTAATTTTACATGCCGTAAATCTATTACATCAAGTATTTAATGTACAACACAGAATGGACAGACCAAATCTTGTAAGTTAACTTCTACAGATTACCTTTTGCCAGTGGGCCCCGCATGTCCACCAGGCAATACACGTATTGATCTTCTGCTTAGCGACCTCCTGAGCTATTGCTTGCCCCTTGCTAGCGACCACCTTCGGTCTGGTGGAGCAGCTGCCTTCGAAGTGGCGAAGTCGAGCTCGTTCTTGCCAAGGCGAGCTCACACGGGGGAGGTCGCATAGTGATGCAAGCATGAGACTACTTAACGCTCTGGGCATCCTGCGAGCCGGATTCTTATTGCGCTTAGGCCGTTCGCCAACTCATTAAAGACGATCTGAATTCCACATACAACAAATTCTATTTAAAATTTTTATAAATCTAATGATATATTTTAATTATTCAAAATATTAATTTCAAAACGGTGGTAAAGAATATTAGGGCATGTTTGGAAATATTTTCAGATATTTTTATTTTATTATTTTTTTAAAAATAGTTTTTTAAAAATAGTTTTTAAAACTATTTTTTTAGAACGAAAAAACTGCTTTTTGAAAACAAAAATACAGCTTCCCAAACAACCCCTTAATTTTTTATTATTTGAAGTCTAAATTGATATAATAAATTATTTTTCTTATAGATGGGATAACAAATCATTTAACACATAGACATTCACATGTTATATTAGCACATTTTTACTTAACAATCATATATGTTGAAGTGTGCGTATTTAAGGATACCTAATTTTTTTTATGCGTGAAAGAATATAAACAAGTAAAAATCAAATCAGAAATGAGATCAATCTTAATCAAACTTTACCAAATATATAATATATAATAATTCATAAGTTAATTTGTAAGAGAAACTGAAAAAAAATAACATTATTTTTTCACTTAAATAGTTTTGTTTATTAAAAAAAAAATTATGGTATTCTGTAAAAATAGTTGTTGTACGGCAAGTTTAAATTTTTAATGAGGATAAGAGATACATTTTATTATACTATATTAAATGAAAAATTCACAAACTGGTACGTACATCTGCCTTTGATTTGAAGGCAAAAAATATTTACATTACGAATTTATGAGTAACTAGTTACACAAGGGGGAGACAACTTTAATGAGAAGTTTCAATTGACCCAACCAAACGAAAATAATTACGTATTTATATGTTATATTTGTTGAAATAATATTGTCAACTAGTATAATTAATCAATTTATTAGAAATTAGATTATTAAATATTAAATAATATTATTTATTTATCATACTACAAAAGAATAAATTATTGACGGCCATGATGATGAAAATAATTATAAATATTGAAAAAGGAATTATCTATATTTCATTGGTTGTTGTTGAGTGTCACAAAAAAGGGTATCACAAATACTATACTCAACAGTCAATGGTTATCACAAATAACCAGTGTCAATTATTGAGACTCATTATCTGTCACAAATGCCATATACATGGTGACATTGTCTGTTAATCTTCTCACTACAAGTAACAGCCTTTTGCCCATCAAAATTTGTCTTACTCTATTTTCTTACTTTGTTTGACCGTCATTAATAATTATTATATATAAAAAATTCTCCAAAATGTTGAGTTTAATCTCTATTTCTAATGTTCTATAATTTGTTATAATTATTACATATATTTTGGTTGAGTTTATACTACAAAAAAATTTGTCTTTAACAGTAATTTTTTTGCGAATTTAGCGACGACTTCATAGTAGTTTTCGAAATCGCCGCAGATTCATGGGTTGAGAAGTATTAACAACAGTTATTTTGTATTTAGCAATGGTTTCTATAACCGTCAGATATATTATACATAGTAATGGTTTTCTTTAAATTTAGAGGCAATTTCTGTAACCGTCAAAAATAATATACATAGTGGCGATTTTCTTTGAATTTAGTGGCATTTTTTAAAACTGTTGTAAAATATAAAATAGCGACGATTTTCCCTGAATTTAGTGGTGGTTTTCCAGAAAATTAAAAAAAAAATAATTTTTTTCTTTTTCTAATAGTTTCCTTTGCATTTAATGATGGTTTTCCAAAAAAAATTATTTTTGGAGGCAATTTTCACTGCATTTAGCAATGTCTTTTTAAATTTTTTTCGAAAAAAATTATTTTTGATGGCAGTTTTTGCTACATTTAGCAGTGGTTTTTTGAAATTTTTTTGAGGTGGTTTTATCTGATTATATATAGCGGTAGTTTTCTGAAAAAAAATTTCAAAAAAACCATCGCTAAATGTAGTGTTTCAGTTTTTTTTTGTTTCCCTGCCCTAATTTTTCCTTTATCTATTACCCTACTACATGAATAATTTATAATAAATGCATATATTTTAAACAAATGAAATTGAATACAAATTTTGTATTAATAATGAATATTTAAACATTTGTTTATCAAATGTTAGAATTCAACAGTCTTATACATAATTTAAAAATTCAAAGGTCTAAATCAATGCGATATGTCATGACTATCATGGGAAGAGAGCCTTGCATCTAAGACATGCCTATTTCTAGTGGCTGTAAAATAAAATTAGAGTAATTTCTTATACAAACCCTGAAAATCATTCATATATAACCAATGTATGGAAAAATCAAGAAAATCCTGCCAATGTATCTTAGACAAGTATCATCATCAATTCTTATAAATTAGCTATATAACCTACCCTAATCTCTTAAATCACATATTTGCAATACTATCATTATAAGCACAATGATCACACCAAGTTACTTATTGAAAGTGAAAGGGCTAAGAGAAAGTAGTTAAATTAAAATTCTATAAACCCATATAGCTAATACAGTAGAAAATATAATAGTAAATACAACAAAATACAACAGAAAATCTAAAGTTTACAGCAAATACAATAGAATACAACAAAAAATTATAGTAGCAAATATAGCAGAATATAGTAGAATCAATGTAGAAAATCCAATACATAGAAGCTAGCTCTAATTTATGACTTATATGCAGCAAATATAATAGAATACAACAGAATCAATGCAGAAAATCCAATACATAGAAGCTAACTCTAACTTATGACTTATATGTAGCATATACAGCAGCAACAAACACAGCTAATCCATCAGCAACAATAAACAAATATAGCCAATCCATCATTTACAAGTAGAGAGAAGAATAGAAATTTATTGGTAAGGGTGGGCTATCAAATTGGCAATTTCTTTAGGCACTATCCCAAACATTTTTTTGAAACACTAATGCCAATGCTCCCTCCATAGTCAATCACCTTTCATGTTCAGAAGTCAACTTTACCTCCAAACTTTGGACCCTTGCCTGCACCTCCTCATTAGAACTAGGGCTATCGAATGTCATGCCACTGAACTGCCAAGAAACTTTGCCAAACACATTTGAAGGGGATGATCTAAAGTCCAAACCTCAAACCAGTTTGTAGTGCTCTTTCCTGAACACCTTTGCCATAGCATCATCCTGTGACATGGCTTAAGATTGCAATGAAGGGTCTTGAGACAAGATCTCCTCCATTTGCTCTTGTAAAAGTAGAATATCCACTTTATTAACACATTTGTAAATGTGTAATCCTATAACATAAAACATGAAGCAAAAACTAATCCCTTTGTCTTTGGTTGCTTTATTGACATACGTGCCATCCAGTTTCTTATGAATATGAAACCATAGATCTATTCTTCTCACTAGAAGACCTAGCTCTTTAGTCTACATGAGAATATATATATATCAATTTAGCCAGTGTATCTCAACTTAGATAATATAACAATACTTAAATAAGAAAATGTGGAACAAAACCAATTCAACCCTTTTCCTAGTAGAGCTTTTAAAGCTAGCTGTGTGTGGAGCCAGTTACTTCTAGCGATTTGATGTTTTTTTTCTACATATATCCTACAAACATGAAGGAATCATTATTATCAACATTGCATATATATTTTTATTAAATAGTATACTTACAGTAAACATTATCTTATACTTTCCCTCATTGTTCTTGTCTACAAACATTTTCCATTGATCCCAAGGAACCCCATCCGAGACCTTTTCATACATTTCCTTCAAAGTCAAGGAATAATCATTGAACTCATGCCAGATCCTACCCTTGAAGTCCCTTCACTTTCTACCTAGGTTTTTAATTGTCTAACTTCTTTCAATAGAATCTGGCACATCAAAGTGAATCCCCAACTTAAATGAATAAATAAAACAACTTTTGTTAGTATATATAATGAGTATGAGAAAAAAATACAAATAAAATGCACAATTTTTTAACTACCTTGATTTCTTTATCGAATATTTCATCCTTGCAAGCCTTAGGCACATTTCTCCAATTAACATAAGTGATTGGAAGGATAATAGGCTTAGAAGCCAATTGTCCCAAAATCTGCCCATATATGTCGGTAGCATCTTCCGTTGGTGCACCATAATTATCAAAGGGAATGACTATCTTCTGATTCTGCAATTCCCACACATCAGTTGTCTTCATGTCCACCATCTTTTGACAACCGTTAGAATCTATTTTGCAAATGAATGTTTAATTAGTATAATTAGATACAATAAATACTATAAAATTAACAAAACACTTACCTATAACCGTGACTCTCTAATGGCCTTGGGTGGTGGGCAATTTTGTAATGGTTATTGAGCTCCTTCATCACTAACTACCCTTTGCTGAGATGGTGAGGGGTCTGATGCCACATGGTGGGATGGTGAAGAATTCATTGATGCCTTATGCTAGGTTAGTGGAAGAGGCTCAGTAATGTAAAGCTGCAGAGGAGGGGAATGACCATGTGATGAACATTTTGTGGGGGATCATGTGATATAGGGCATGATTTGCTTGGGTTTTTACTCCTCTTTCTCTATGGCATAGTTGCAAAAAATTTAACAATAGAAGTTAGATACTTCAAAAAGACAAGTAGACATATAATTCCAACAAGTAGTAAAATTAAAATTACATATAACTAATGATCCACATTTAATATTGAAACAAATGAATAGAATAAACAAATGTAGTGCTTATCATTACGCATCTATAATTCTAGGTATTTTGTTCTTCATTGTCCATATTATCCCCAGCATCGAGTATAACCATGGCCTTATCATCTGTAGTCTTTCTCGCAAGGGTTATGGTTTCAACATCATTAGGGAAGAACATCTCAAAGTCTTGTGCTACAAGTGGCTCAGTCTCACAAGTTATTTCTTCCACTTCCTCATCCATATCATACAAATTCCTAGGTTTTAGGTGGACAACAACACTTCAATCTTGATCTACTTCATCATTCATATAATGTATCATCTGTGCTTGTGAAGCTAATATGTATGGATCATGCTCTTCACGTTCACTAGTATGGATCAGATGAGAGAAGTTAATAGAAATAAATTGGAATAGATCTGTTCTTATACCCTCATTGGTATTGACCCATTTAGATTTGAATAAGACAACAGTGAACCGACCATGGTAGTTTAACTCAATGATGTCAACTAGTTTCCCATAATACCCTAACTCAGCAATTGTAAAAATTCCACTATTCTGAGTTTTCAACCCTTCTTCCCACTCAACTATGTGGAACTTGAAGCCATTAATGTTGTAAACATTAAACCTCTTGGCTTGTTGAAGAGGTCATTGAGCTAGAAACTTTAAATCATCAGACACCTCTATGTGACTATCGACATTCATGATCTACAAAAATTGCATATTGTAGCATATTATTTACATATATTAAATTTGAGAAATTATAGATAGACAAAGAGAATCAAACTTATACGGTGAGCAAACCATTCAATAATGTTCTTATTAATAACTTTTGTTATATCTGACTCTGATCGAGTTTGACTCCTAAGTTATCTTTTTGTTTGAGTCCTCAATTCCTCAATGAACAGGTCAGCCATTAGGTAGTTGAACAACACATACCTATGTGCTTGTGATAACTCCAATTGTGTTAGTATAAAAGTTTATGCCTATCTAACCGATCGACCTATCTTTAGAAATATGGATGACTTTTGATAGGAGTCAACATGATTGGAAAAGTCACTCTTGTCTCGATTCCATCCAAATACATTGAACAAAAAGTAAGGCATTCCTCAGCTAAGTACCTTTCGACTGTGGAGCCTTCTAGTTGAGCTCTATTCTTCACATAAGACTTTAAATGTCCCAAGTACCTATTGAGTATAAAGTAAAACATACAAATATGTTTGGCTAAGAATTTTATTACTAGTGATGCGATTGTTGTTGAAAACAAATCAAGTATATGCGCCTCTCAATGGGATACATCATCGATAATGCATGGGTCCTCCACATTTTACCTCTCGATGAGATGAATAGTCAAGTGAACCATTACAGTGTAGAAAGACAGAGGAAATAACATTTTCATATGGCAAAGTGTGAGTACAATTCTTTCTTAAAGCTTGTCAAGCTCAATTGGATTCAAAGATTTACTCCACATATTTCTGAAGAATGAACACAATTCAACTAAAACTGCATTTACATTCTCTGGTAACAAATTGTGCAATGCTAATGGCAATAATTGCTCCATGAGAATATGTGAATCATGAATTTTCAATCCAGAGAGCTTGTGATGCCTTAAATAAATACATCTTGAAATGTCACTCAAATATCCATCAGGTACTCTGACATTCTTTAATGTATAGAGAAATACATCCTTTTGGGCATTTATCATTGCAAAAAGTGCTAGAGGGTACTTGTCATTCTCATTAGCCCACAAATCTCACCTTACATTCAATGCTTGCAGGTCTTTATGAGCATTAAGATGGTCTTTCGTCTTCCTTTGTTCATTGAGCAAAGTATAATTCACATTATCACACATATTTTTTTCAATGTGCATAACATTAAGATTGTGACGTAACAAATTAAATTCCTAATATGGAAGTTGAAAAAATATACTCTTTTTTTTCCATTGTTGTGTTTTATTTTCATCTGCCAATGTACCTTGAAATCTTTTTCCTGCTTCATTCATCTCGAGCACCTTTCCAAATATGACATTAACATTTTTTTACTGTTCCAAAATTTTGAAAATACACAATGTTTTTGGTGGCTCTTTTAACTCTGAGTTTCCATTAAATCAAGACTTGTTAGACCTAAACATGTGAGATGTATCCAGAAAGTGACAATGACACATGAAGCACCATTTCTTACTATATGGAAGATGTTGAGACTCAAAGTCAAAGTTATAAACTGGGCAAGCTAAGCCGATGTGAGTATTCCAGCCAGACAAGTTTTCAAGTCCAGGAAAGTCACTAATTGTCCACATTAAAGCTACAAGCATTTTGAACATTTTATTTGTTGATGCATCATATGTTTCCACACCATCATTCCTTAACTCTTGTGATTCTTGGATAAGAGGTTGGAGGTAGACATCTATGTCAATTTCAGGCATTTGCTTTCCCAGAATAATCATTGAGAAAATGAAAGAAGCTTACTTTATACACATCTAGGGAGGCAAGTTGTAAGGGATTAAAATAACTGGTTAAATTATCAAAAGGGTTGAAACCATCACTGGCAAGGCCAAGTTATACATTCCATGGATCTAAAGAAAATTCTAGGTTTGATGAATCAAACCTCT
This sequence comes from Saraca asoca, assembly GCA_026873985.1. Taxonomy (NCBI): domain Eukaryota; kingdom Viridiplantae; phylum Streptophyta; class Magnoliopsida; order Fabales; family Fabaceae; genus Saraca; species Saraca asoca. The sequence continues at coordinate 8,833 of JANHAO010010969.1, read as the reverse complement.
TCCATACTTTGGAATCCATTGGATGTCTCATTAAACCATTATTATTACTTCCCACAGCATGCCACTTTATGTACTCTGCAGTTTTAGATGACATGAATAATCTTTGCAAATGTGGCTTGAGTGGAAAGTAACATAATAATTTTGCAAGAGTTTTCTTCCCTTTCTTTCTACTCTCGGTGCAACCCTTCCATTATTGTTGCCCTTTGGTTTCCATCTAGAGGTATGACATCTCTTACACTCTTGTTTATCTACATCCTCTCCCCAATAAAGCATGCAATCATTTGGAGATGCATGTACCTTTGTATAGTTAAGGCCAAGCTTATTAATGATTTTCTAATCCTTATAGAAAGATTCAGGGATCCTTGCATGAGCAAATGCATCATGCTACAACTCTAATATCATATACATTGCTTTATTGGTAATCTCACACAAGCACTTGATGTGATAGAGTTTTACTATAAAAGAGAGTTTTGAATACTTGGAACACCCTTCATACAATTCCTTATTTCCATCCCTAACTAAGTCATGAAATTCCCTAGTTTGTTCACTCTGACCCGCATTTAGATTAAACTCTTCATCTTTAACAATTGGTTATAGTGGTGCTTCAGGATCATGCAAATTGTGTCTAGAGATCCCAAATGCATCATTTATCATCCATTGAATTAAATTCTCATGGGACTTTGATGTAGATGGCTCATTACCATATGCTCACTAGTTAAGGTGCCTACAACACTTGATTCCATGTGCCAAATCCACTTTGTGTATCCAGCTAGGAATTGTTTCAGTATCAAATGTTCATATATCTCATTTCTAGTCAACTATTGCCTAAATCTACAATTAGGACATGGACATTTTATTTTCACTTCAACAGATTGATTTGAAAATGCAAAATCCATAAAAGCCGCTAAACCCTCAGCATATTTAGTCATGTTCCTAGGTAAAGTAATCAAAGATTTGTCCATTACCTTAGCTGGTACACTACCTATCTAAGAGAGAAAATTATAGAAGGAAACATAAATAGCCTTCTTTCAAGGAGATTAAAAAAGAAAGAGCAAAAAAATCATGAAAACAACAAAAAAAATATGTCAAACTTCAGTAATTTCAATTCTCAATAGATTTTGCTTCCCAACTCTCAAGCCCATAAACCAAGAGACAACCTATGCAGTGTCCTTGCAAAGACACAACCTATGCTGTGTCCCTGCAAACCAAAGTAAAAGTTAGAGAGGAGTTTGTATAAACGATGACCAAATAACCTATGCAAAATCTTAATAAACAAGGTTGGGTGATATTATGGCCAATATTATGCATTATTAACTAATTAAAATAAATGAATAATTATTAAGAAATTAAAATAAATGAATAATTATTAAGAAATTAAAATAAAAATTAAACAATTCATAAATTAATATTTACATTTTAAATTAATTAATATTTATTAATAAATAATTTATATGTAATTTAAATAATTAATAAATAATTTTTAAGTAATTTAAATAATTAATAAATAATTATTAAGTAATTTAAATAACTAATACTTATTAAATGATTAAAATAATTAGTTAATTATTAAGAAATTAAAATAAAATTAAATAAATCATAAATAAATATTTAATTTTTAAATCAAGTTTTCATTAACAAATAAAAACTTTAACGTAATATAAATAATTAATAAATAATTCTAAAGTCATTAAAATAATTAATAATTAGTAATTGATTAAAATAAATAAATATTTTCAGTTATTAAAATAAACCTCCATCCCAAGCTCAGCTATACATGGAAAACCCCATTTGACTATCAAGCAAATCATTTCTACAACTTTGTCTGTTCAGGAACAAACAAAAACTCATTTATATATAGCCCAACCTATCAATCACTCCAAACATGTATGATTAATGCCTACAACTTCGATTTTCATAACTTTTATTTTCACATTTCTCAAATTTCAACTGAAGTTTTTTCCTTCTAACAAACATGTGTAATCACTCTAAACATGTATAAAATTCATATATAACAGCAATGAAAAAGAGAAGAATATGTTTGACATCAACACGAAATTGGAGATCAAATCAATAAGCTATAAATGATATACCTTGCCTGCCTAATCCTTGAAATGATTGTGATTATGCTTTGATTTGATGCAAAGACACTAACACCAACATGTTTTGGAGAAAATGATTGTGATTATGCTTTGATTTGATGCAGAGACACTAACTAAAATTGATGCAGAAGTTATTTCTTGTTGTCATATATAGGATTTGAAATCTAACAAAACAAATAGGGCCATATTGGAGAAAAAGTAAGATAGGTAGGTGTGATTTAATGTGTTAGATCAGAATGACACTTCAATGCCATAACATTATGTATAAATTCAATATAATGTAAACTTTCATTGATTTCATATCTAAAATGCATGACAGTGTATTTTCATAAGTACAATGTCCCTATAATTTCAATATATATTAGGGAATTCAGTGTAATTCAATCACAAAATATTTCAACAAAAGGTCCAAAATAGATTATAATCTTTATTAGCATTTCTGGTGCATTAGTATAGTATAACAAATTGTTTTTTCTTTTCACATTTTCTGTTATCCTGTTTTTGTTATGTAGCTAGGCATAGGAGGTTTCTTTCTATTTTATTGATCTACACTTCACATTTTTGTTTGGCATGTAACCAAACTCATCTGCTATATAAACTCATGTAATTCATTCCGAAAAGTAATGAGAGCAATATATTCAAATGTGTATTTCTCATTCTTAATATGGTATTAGAGCACCATCCTTCTGCTGCTTGATGGGGCGAGGTGGATAGAACAATAACAGGTTTCAGCCTATAACACCTCCTTCTTCATCAGCCAGTTCCATGGCTTCACCCGAGTCTTTTGATAACAATCAGAATCCATATTTTCTACAGAATGGTGACCATCGAAGTCTTGCTCTCGTTTCACATCCTCTTACTGACCCCAACTATAATACATGGAGTCGTGTTATGTTGATGGCCTTAAATACCAAGAATAAGGTTAGTTTTGTTGATGGATTGATTCTGAAACAACCATCTATAAATCCTTTTACTAGCACTTGGTCCCGTTACAATAGCATGGTTACATCGTGGATTCTCGATGCCGCTTTCAAGGAAATTACAGATAGTCTACTCTATTTGGATAATGCACAGGCTATTTGGTCTGATTTATATGATCGATTCTGACAAAGTAATGCTCCATAGATTTTCCAAATTAAACAATAGCTCTACAGACTAGCTCAAGGATCTCTCAACCTCAATAGTTACTATATGCCGACAAAAATTCTCTGGGATAAGCTTAAATATTTTTAGCCTGTTCTTGATTGTACTTGTGGTGGTATGAAAGCTTGGATAGAATTTCAAGAACAAGAATATTTGCTGCAATTTTTTATCATGCAATACGAGGTCAGATCTTGATGCTTGATCCCTTAACTTCAGTAGCCAAGGTCGTCAATTTAGTTGTACAGAAAGAACAACAACAAACTATTGTATCTTGACCTTCATCAGCTCTAGCTGAATCGATGGCATTTCACACATCTGCAGCTCCTTCTTCTGTTGCTGCAATTTCATCTCAGGGCAAGTCCAAATGTAATTGACCACAGTGTTCTCATTATGGAATTTTAGGACATATAGTAGATTGTTGTTACAAATTCATGGATATCCACCTGGTCACAAGTTTAAATCAAAAACTCAGTTTAATTCCTCAGTGGCAGCGAGCTCAATATCAGCGGGCTCTAATCCAGTGAGCTCAATAACAATGACCTCTAATCCCATAATGGCAGCGAGCTCTAATTCTCTTTCCTTAGCCACGAGCTTTGCTCTGCCATAGAATACTATGCCGACCTCTTTGTTGAATGATCAGGTATAGCAACTCATTGCCTACCTCAGCTCGTAGTTAACTTATAATACCACTCATGAGATTTGATCTACCACTGACCCTTTAATCTCGAATGTTTATGGTAATTCCTTTTCTGCTCTCCCATTTTCTCACCATCTTATTCCTCTTGATGCTTGGGTGATTAACACAGGTGTTACACACCATGTCTATTATAATCTATCTATTTTCTCACATTCTAGTTTAGTTTGCAACACTTCTATTACTTTACCTAATGGTGAAACTATTAGTATTGATAGAATAGGATTTGTGGCATTATCTAACACCTTGATTCTGCATAATGTTCTTTTTGTTCCTCAATTTGGTTTTAATCTTCTCAGTGTTAGCTCTCTCACACTTAGCCATAATTGTTGTGTTGACTTCATTTCTAATTCGTGTGTGATTCAGGACCTCACTCAAGGCTTGATGATTAGGAAGGGTAGGAGAAAGAAGAATTTATATTTTCTAGACTTAGACACTGCTGCTTGTAATTCATTTCTTTCAAACACTGAAATGACAAAGAGTGATATATGGCATTCTAGACTTAGCCATCCATCTCATGTAAAAATTCAACTTCTTCATAATGAATTACAACTTTCTTATCCTCTATCTCATTTATCTTCACATTGCAAAGTTTGCCATTTAGCCAAACAGAAATGTTTACCTTTCACTTCTTATAATAACATGCTAGCCAATATGTTTGATTTAATTCACATAGATATCTGGGGTCCTTTTCATGTTAATACAACAACTGGTCAAGGTATTTTCTTACCCTTGTTGATGATTGCTCACAAGCTACTTGGGTTTATTTAGTTCAAAACAAATTAGATGTTCTTATTATATTCCCAGAATTTTATACTTTGATTTCCAATCAACACAATGTTACAATTAAATTTGTTCGATTGGTTTTTCATGATTTTTTCCAATCTAAAGGCATTATTCCTTTCCACTCCTGTGCTGTGACACCCAAACAAAATTTAGTTATCGAACATAAACACCACCATATACTCATTGTAGCTCATGCTCTATTTTTTTAGTCTTTTATTCATCTTTGTTATTGGGGAGATTGTATTTTAATAGTAGTATACTTGATTAATCATACAGCCTCACCTTTACTATCCAACAAAAGTCCTTTTGAGTTATTGCACAATAAAAAACCCACTCATGCACAACTTTGCATTTTTGGCTATTTACGTTATGCTTTCACACTTCCTAATCAATGCACAAAATTCACTCCCCAAGTTCGTGCCTCTATTTTTCTTGGTTATCCTATGGGTTACAAAGGGTATAAATTACTTGATCTTGAAAGGAATAAAATATTCATCTCTAGGCATGTTCAATTTCATGAAACCACTTTCCCTCTTGCTAATTCAAATATTACTCATGATTCACTTAATATTTTTAAAGATTGTGTTTTGCCTCGACATGTACCACCTTCTATCGAGCTCTCCAATACTACTCTGACCTCACCTACACCTTGTGTTCGAATTGACCCTACACCTGATGTTTGACCTGACCCTACACCTAATGTTCAACCTGACCCTGTGTCACCTGATCATCCAGTCACCCATCTAAAGCATATTTCTAAAGTTCCTACATACTTATCAGACTATCATTGCTATTTAGTAACCAATCAATCTAACTCCTCACCAACTTCTTGTGCTTATCCCATATCTTCTTTCCTTAGCTACCAGAAACTCTCACCTACTCATCGTAACTTCACCTTAGCCATTACCACTCAATCTAAACCTCACAGTTATGCCCAAGCAATTAAATCTCTGGAATGGTGTCATGTAATGAATATTGAACTAGAAGCTTTGGAAGCAATGGGACCTAGTCTATTGTTTCTCTCCCCCCTGGGAAATGTCTAGTTAGCTATAAATGGGTATATAAAATTAAATTTCAAGCTGATGTAACAGTGGAGTGCCATAAAGCTCATCTTATTGCTAAGGGATATACACAACAAGAAGGTATTGACTTCTTAGACACTTTCTCTAGTTGCAAAGCTTGTAACTATTAAAGTTTTACTTTCTCTGGCTGTTGTCAATAGCTAGTTTCTTACTCAGCTTGATGTCACCAACGCTTTTCTTCATGGCAACCTTGTTGAAGAAGTTTATATGACGATTCCTCCTGGTTATGCTTATCGAAAGGGGGAACATCTTCCTCCTAATGTTATATATAGGTTACATAAGTCCATTTATGGCCTTAAACAAGCATCTCATCAGTGGTTTTACAAATTCTCCAGTGTCCTTATCACATGATGTTTTAACAATCAACTAGTGATCATTCCCTTTCTATCACACAACATGACAACTCCTTTTTGGCTCTCTTGGTATATGTTGATGATATTATCATTGCAAGCAATGATCAGGTTATTGTGAATAATTTAAAATTAATGCTTAATTCTGAGTACAAGATGAAAGATTTGGGACCTCTAAAGTATTTCTTGGGTCTAGAAATTGTGAGATCAGTAGCAGAGATCTCTATTTGCCAATGAAAATTTGCTTTGGAGTTATTGTCTGAGACTAGCTATTTAAGCTGCAAACTAGTTCTTGTCCTAATGGAACCTAATCTGAAACTTTCTCAATAAGATGGTGATTTAACTCCAGATCCTACAACCTACAGACGAGTTGGGAAACTTTTGTATCTCACAATTACTTGGCCTACCATAACATATTCAGTTAACAGACTCGGTCAGTTCCTGGTAGCTCCACGAGCTCCACATTTGACTACAACACTTCAAATCTTGTAGTATATCAAAGGTACTTCGGTCAAGGAAACTTCTTTCCCTCAAATTCAAAAATTCAACTAAAGGCATTTGCAGATTCAAATTAGGCAACATGTCTAGGCACACGCCAATCTGTTTCTAGCTTTTATGTATTTCTTGGTTCTTTTTTAGTTTCTTGGTAATTAAAGAAGCAACAGATTGTTTCTCAATCATCAACCGAAGCTGAATATAGAGCTATGGCAAACACCACTTGTGAGCTCATTTGGTTAGTCTTTACCCAAAGAATTAGAAGTTTCCTATCCTGTCCCAGCTCTATTATTTTGTGACAATCAAGCTGCTCTCTATATTGCTACCAATCTTGTTTATCATGAATGAACCAAGCATATTGAAATTAATTTTCACATTGTACGAGAGAAAATACAAGCAGGCATGCTCAAAACCCTACATGTTGGAACACAAAACCAGCTAGGTGGCATCTTCACCAAAGCTCTCCATTCCACTTAGTTTTATGTTATTCTAAGCAAGATAGGCATTCATAATCTATATGCTCCATCTTGAGGGGGAGTATTAGCATTTCTGATGCATTAATATAGTGTAACAAATTGTTTTTTCTTTCCACATTTTCTGTTATGCAGCTAGGCATAGGAGGTTTCTTTCTGTTTTGCTAAGCTATACTTCACATTTTTTTTTGGCATGTAAGTACAATCCTCTGCTATATAAACTCATGTAATTCATTCAAAAAAGTAATAAAAGCAACATATTCAAATGTGTATTTCTCATTCTTAATAATCTTTTATGCATATATATTGGTATATATGGAAAATGTTGGTTGTGCAATGGAGTCCCTAAAAATGATAATGCCAGTCTTTGTCGTAGAGATAACAAAAACGAATATAATGTATATGTCAATTTCATTCTACATACTTTTGTCACAAAGTATAGTATCACCAGAAAAACTGACCCCAGCAAGGAAATGGTGTCACTTCAATGGGAAAATCCTATAAAAAAAAACCTAAAAAAGCTTATTAGGAAACAAAACATTTATCTCTACCATAGGTAGGAATTTACACATTTTTTGTTTGGTGTACTATTTAGGAAGGTAAAGGACAAGTAAGGAATGACTTTTGCATTTGAAAAGGTGAAACAAATTATCAATAATCCAAAAGAATAGCCCAAAGGATGTCCATTTTTACAGAGAATAACAAAACTACTTTTTAATTATTTTTGGCTGATTTGTCTTTGGCAGAGCTTTTGACAAATAATTAAACCAGATATGTTGTGATGGCCCCATCCTAGTTAACATGAAAATTAATAAATAAATTATTGTGCATTTTGGATGATATAGCTGCCAGTTGCTACCATAGATTTCCCAAAAAGGAATTTGACAGAGTTTGGGCAAAGCCAAAATTTGACATGACATTTTTTTTATAGATACCTGCTTATAGAACTGTGACTACCACACTTGTTAACATTTAATTTTGTAATTTCATCACAAGATCATATAGGGCTTGGGAGATATGTATAACAGGAGGAAAGTAAACATTGACAAGTACCTGGCAGTGATTGATAATCAATATATGCTAAATGCCAAAAACTACATCCTATTTTTCCCAACCAAAATTGATAGACTTGATAGCAGCCAATGGAGAGATAAAAATAAAACTTAAATCATCAATTACAAAATGGAAAAAGCAATAAGATGAAAACCTTCTCTCCCTTAGGAAGCTTTTCAAGAAAATTAGTAAGTGGCTTCACATATTGCGATAGTGATGTAATGTTGTTATTATCAAATGAATGCACTCTAGGACTAGTTAACTCTATGGCAGCAACTTTGAAACCAACTTACTTCTAGAAGAGCTATGGCTTGGACCAACACCAAGCACCAAAGCCACCTCTATGGACTAGGACAAAACGATTGGTCTTAAGATCATCAAGCTTTATACCCTGTCAAATTGAGATATACTTATAAGCTAAATACTTATAAGCTAAAGGGAACTCAGCAAACATAATAGAGGGAAAAGGATAAACATGAAGAACTCATATATTCGGAGTAAAAACCAGTAATGTCATTTGATTTTCAGTTTATGCAACAAGGTGATCCTTTCAGGTAATTTTTAACAGTTGACCTCATAATCAAATGCAATGATTTAAACTTTCATTCCATATTATATACATATTGACTTTGATAAAATGATAATATCATCAAGGACT
>JANHAO010010968.1:0-17448 GCA_026873985.1 Saraca asoca | reverse complement strand
AGATATATAAATATATATATTAAGATAAAGATAAAAAAAAAAAGAAAAAGAGAAGAGAAAGAGGGAGAGAGAGAGAGAGAGAGAGAGAGAGAGAGAGAGAGAGAGAGAGAGAGAGAGAGGAGTGTTTTCTCTTGTTGAATTACCAATTTTGGGATAATGACTTGAATCAGTGAGCATATACTTCTTTGTTGGTCATAAAACAAATACATGCTTTGTTGTTTCAGCCAAGAACTAGGAAACGCTTGAAAGCGCAGACATAAAATGGAAGGATTGGGCTTGTTGGGTGAATAGCACATGACGACTGGGTCAAGATCTAAGAGGCCTAAACCAACTCAGCCGGCCTTTGTTTAGAAACCCAATTCATTGTAACCCCACATTCTTCCTTGCGCTTAATTGCCAAATAATGAAATTCATTATTCCTTGTGGCAAGAGATAGAAATAGAATCATAGGAGCGCGGTACCTAATCATCGATGATTCGGTGAGATTTTAATAAATTTTAACGTAAAAGTTATAAATTGCATCACTTTACGTATAATAAATATATAAATAATTATAACTTTGTCAACAAAACTCTATTAAAAAAATTTATATAAAAGTTAAAATTTTTAATAAAAAATTTAAAAAATATGAAAATTCTTTATCATAGTTGAAAGGATACATAATAGGACGAAGTTTCAAGCACATAGAAAAGCATATCCCTACAAATGTAATAGAAAATATTTTTTTTTAGCATTGATGACATTGGTTTCATACAATGATTTAAAAATTAGATTTGGTAATTAATTAAAATTGTCATCAAATCATAATATGATTAGTTTAATTGATTAAATCAATTATCAAATCAAATGATATCGTAAATATAAATTTATATAAATTATTAAAAAAAATAAATAATATTCAACATATACGATAAATACAAACTTATATTTTATAAAAAAAATAAATAAATTAATGAGTATTTAGTGATTTAGTCAATAAGTATTAGATTTCTTTTGATGTTAGTTTTTATGTTACATATAAATTTATTAGACTAATAAAAAAAATAAAATAAAAAAATTCACTAATAAACTCTTAAAAATCAGATTCATTTTCAGATTTTTTTTTTATTCAAATTGATTCCACTATTAAAATAATTTTTTGATTTAATTCAAATTAAAAAAATATAATAATTAATGGTTAAACCCACCGAATCATCTGATTCAATTCAATTTTTAGAACATCAATTTTATATTAAGGAGATAGAAACAAATTTTTCAATGAACCCAACATTCTTATACCCACTAAATGCCAAATTACAGGGCATGTTTAATCATATTGGTTTTATGTTAGAGAAGTACTTCCTTAATGGATGTAGACATCTTTTATTTTATTTTATTTTATTTTTCACTACGTTGGATATTCCGTTAAACAAAGATAAAAGAAATGCCATGAGATATAACATTGTTCTTCGAGGATGCAAATTTTGACATAGCAGCCGTACTTCTTCCTAGATTTAAATTGTAAAATACACTTTAAAAGGATAAAATAAAATATTATAATTATTGATAAAAAAATTAATAAGATAAATAATTATAAATTTAAAAATTATTTTATAATTATTTATTAAATTTTGATTCCATGAATTTTTTATCAAGAAATATATATTATATTTTACTTTTTAAAATACATATTATATCTTAAGAGAAGGCAAATCCACCACTCCCTGTAACCATAAAATTTAATGTGCAATCCCATAAGCATTAATATTTCCAGATCTATTACAACCATATTCCGATTCTTTTTTTTTTTTTTTTGTTTCTAATTTTATTGGGGTGACTCATCAAATCTTCACTTCTATCAATGTGGTGGAAGCACACATTGGGCGAATCGCCTCTCAAAAAGAACAACTACCATTTTGTGGTGAGGATTTCCCGCTGGAAAGGAATATTTGTTCCTATGGCTCGCAATAACATTTGAAGTAGTGTTTGATTTGAAGAGTATAAATGCTTTGAGGCAGTCCAACTAACTCCTATAAAATTAGTTGGAGGTGGAAACATCCATTTATGAGGCTGATTCAATGATGGGCCCGATATGCTGAAAAAGTCCACGCAATCTTTTTCTTCAACATATCGAGTTCATCACCAAGTAACTGCTGCACCTTCCATATCATTGTTTTCTTGTGTTGATGGCATCAATTTGGTACGCACAAAAGATCCATTGCCGAAAGGTATGAGGTTTCTAGGATGGTACTTACTTAGACTAAAAGACTTTAATTGCTATACTTGTCCTACCGAGTTAGATCACACAACCTAAGTCCTTAGATTCAACCAAGAATCATTTATTAAAACCTTTATATTTGAGTCCTAAAGACTTGATGGGAGGCTTAATTAATTGCAAGAGTCCAAGTTTTAAGGATGTAATCATTTTAGTCCAAGTTTTAAGGATGTAATCATTTTATCAAGAATTGTGATATATGATACACGTATATTTTAATATGATTTGACACAATCTAGAATATACACATTATATATAGTCTATTTTCACACCTTACCTACCATTTTAGTTTTATGGATTGCATATAGATAGTTTCCCTTCTCCCTTCTTAAGAAAAAGAAGCCAAAGAAAATAAGAGAATATGCTATTTTTATAAAAATAGATTTTTAAAATTGTTAGTTTTTATTACATGGAGTAAGAGTAAGAAAAGGTGTAAATATTAATTATACATACATATGTATTTTTATACAACATGTGAATTTGGTTATAAAAAAGTAGTTCATATATTATAATCTTGTTAATTTAATGATGTAAACATTAATGAGGAGTAGGTATTATGATCCTGACCGTGAAAAAATTATCTTTAAAAGAGAAATAAACATAATGAAATGAAACTTATAGAAGAAAAAGTTTGGTTACATATATGATATATATCAATCATTGATTGAGAAAAAATTATCTTTAAAAGAGAAATAAACATAATGAAATGAAACTTGTAGAAGAAAAAGTTTGGTTACATATATGATATATATCAATCATTGATTGAGAAAATAGGATAAAAATAAATATATGATAGAGTCTACACTCTAAGCGGGAAGGTCCATTTCTCCTACACACACCTTTCTTTCTTTTCAGGAATAATAAAAAAAAAAAAAACTAAGAATAAAAATAGGACAGAGTATGCCATTAAATGAATCTAATAAGTTTCATCATATCATTTTGATCTTTTTCCCTTACTATAAAAGAATTTTCTTATTTTAATTAAAGGGATAATAAAAATTTATTCTTTATAATTTCACTGCATTTATAATTTAGTTATTATAATTTTATTTTATGTAATTATATCATAAATTTTAAAATTATTTATAATTAAATTTCCAATCAATTTATATTAAATTCAACTGATTAAATCTTACATATATATTATTTTTTTACTTACTAAAATACATTTATTTTCATAAATTACCATATAAAAAAAAGGCATTTGATATTAGGATATAAAAGAATGGAAAAAGTGTAGTGTCTTTCAATTGAATTGTCAACAAGTAGAGGAAACCATTTAAAAAAAAAAAACCATATAGCATCTCATTTCAAATTACACTATTTCCAAATAAAAAAACATATATAATTAGAGTTTCATTCTTAAGCATAATACAAGCATATAAATTTAACACACGTATAATTTTTTTAGTTGAATTTAATATTAATTTATGGATTATAATTTAGTTATGCTTGATTTTAAATTTTAAGATGTAAATATTTAAAATAAAATTATAAAAATCAAATTGTAACTTTGATAAAATTATAAGTATTAAGGTTTGATCCTATTTTAAAAGTCCGTTGAGGCCTCTGGAGACCTTGCCTTGTCAGAATAAGGCTGGGTTTGTTTATAAAAGGAATACTTGAGATTTTGAGAATATTTGAAGAGAGAAAAGTGCATGGTATTGCCTTAACACAATTCTAGTGCGATCTCCAAAGACATGGAGGATTCATAATATCATAATATTTAAAATCAAATAGGTTAGACTAGGAATCCATTATGAGGAACACTAACATTCTAGTCCAATTTCATTGGAAGCCTTTTATTATAAAAACAAGATTAACAGCAGTTAGTGACTAGGCAAAATTCTATCTTTTAAAATAATATATTAATAAAGTTTATTATATAGGATTATATGGCCTACAAACTTTAGTAATTTTCATAATTATTTATTTATATATATAGTTTTGTTGTTATTTTTGACATATTATGTACCTTTTGTTTAATTATGGGAGTGGAAGCCTACCAATATTTTTTGCTTTCCTTAGCTATTAAATAGAATATTTTAGAATGAAACTACTTTTGTTGCATTGCCTATAAATATACACAAGGAACTGTCTGCATCTATGTGGAAAAGAAATCCTCATGGGACCTCAGAATATATATATATATATATATATATATATATATATTGATTAATCAAGATATACGACTTCTATTTTATTTTTCTTGCTGACAAAATCAATTTGGAATATATTTAAGAGTTTTATTACAATATAGGGGAGTGAAAATTTTTTGAATGTATAAGAAACTTGCAAATTTTATTAAAAAAAATCATATGTTTTGCTTTTTTTTTAATAAAATTTTATAAAAAGATGTTGTGAATTTTTTTAAAAAAAATTGATATATAACTTTGATGATGAAATTGTAACTTTTTTGTATACTTATTACATATAAATTTCATAAAGCATTGAAATATTTTACGATGAAAAATAAATTGAGAAAGGTGAAAAAAAATTCATAGAAGCCGCATAAAAAAGGTTGACAATTAGTGGGGAATAAGCATTACCCTATATTTGTGATTAAGTCTATTATGTTCCTTTTTTTATATATATAATTTTCTTTTTGGGAGCAACAGCTCTTTCTATTCTAATCTACTGCTATGAGGAAGTTTTTGTTCAATAAATTTAACTTCAACGAAAATTTGTTTCGGGCTTTTTATATTTTGTGAACAGATTTTTGAATTTCCAATACTTTGATTCAGGACTTCTATTTAATTAACTTAAAATTAAATAAAGTCCTTCCACAATAATCTTCTCTTGATTAACATGGATTAATTATGAAGAAAAGATCCATAACTCAAAACCCCAAAAAATATCAGTAAAAAAATGAGATATTTTAAAATGAATATGTTTTCACCTACTTCATGTTAAATCTCACACAAGTGACACAACCCATGTTTTGAAGAAAAAGACACAAAAGCCAATTGGTGAAGTATGTTCTTACCTATCTTCATGGTTTGAAAAAATGAATATGTTTTCACCTATCTTCATGTTAAAGCCAATTGGTGAACTATGTTCCATCAAACATGATTGACACTTATCTAAACCTCTTCCATTTGTTATTTTTCCCTTTGGCTCTAAACCTAAACTTCTTAGATTGATATTCCCTTTCTTTTCAATATTCCATTCCATACGTTATGGGTTCCATCCAAACAGACTGACATCACATAGATACTAAAAAAAATATTGGTGGGTTACTTGTATAGCATACTAACATAAGGGGGCCTACTTGGCTTTCTACTCTGCATATAATTTGAGTGACTCAAAAGACATGGAGCATCCAATTCAAATTGTGGTTTCTTCTTTAACATTGTTTCTTATTTGACTAGGATTCTCCTTATTATTCGGGTCCCCATCTATCTCATGGCTCCTTGTGTAAGTGACAAATTAATTTAATACATACGTACATAATATTTTGTATTCAAATAAGATCATTAAAAACAATTTAAAAATAATAATGAATATTATTGTACTACTAAAAATATTGACTACTACTATTTCTTTGTTTCACAAAGCATGCAAGAGAAAAGAGCATATATTGAAAGTAAATATCTTTTTGGGGTTATACTTCGTATTCTAAAGAATTTTTATCAATATGTATTCTTGTAAGTTTTGTAAGGTTATACTTTAGTACGTAATTTTATAGGATTATACTTTTTGAAACTTTTTTCATTAAAAATCTTAACTTATATAAAAATGAGAAAAAATTTAGATGCAACTTTTAATAATAGAGTTGTAATTTTTTATGTATTTGTTACATCAAATTTTTTATATGCTTGCAACTTTTTATGAAATAAAAATTATAAAATTTTATATAAAAAATTACAACTTATAAAACTTTTACATTAAAACTTTCATAAAATCTCACAACATTTGGATATCAAAGCATAACCTTTCTTTTCAACCAAAAAAAATGGAACATGAAAGTATAATAATATTGTTTTCTTTGAATTTTTGGAACTCAAAATCCAGTTTCCGCCATAATAATGGATGTATTTTAAATTTATCAGGCATAGCATACAAAAGGTGTTTGCCCTTATTAAAGGCCAAACAAGATACATATTTAGTTAGGGGCTAGAAGCCATCCACTCAGGCCAACTCATTAAAGAAATGAAAAAAGTAACCAATCAAACTCTTCCCAATCTCCTTTCTCAAATTAAAATTTCAAATCTCAATTCACTATTTTATGCAGAAAAAAACATCTGGCCCATGCCATAGATAAAGTAGAATACTAGAATTGCATGACAATTATTTATATGCATCATGAGAATGTTACACTGTGTCCATACTTTGCTAAGCATATTTTTTTAGTAGATAAGTAGTGTTCAAGGAAGTTTATGTATATCTCAATCAACTAACTTTTTCTAATTAGTTAGGGACAGATCATTCATTCTCAACCTAAAAATTTATTAAAATTTCTTGCACTTAACTTTAAAAAATAGCTTTCACAATCCATTTTAAGAATTGAATTTTGACAAATTTAATACACTGCAAAGTCACGTCATTTCTCCATTATCTTGAGGAATTTAAATATAGATACTAGATAGCTAAAGTAATATTATTTAAAAACTGTGATAAGGAAAGGGATATTATGATATTGGAGTCATGGGCTAATTAATGCAGTGAAAAACAAAGTAGAATGGGATTGGAAGCATCATATGAGCAACAAGGCAAAGGTGGAGGAACCGTGTCCCTTCCACGGACTTGGTATTAAATAGCTGATTTGGATTCATGAGGTCACATAATTTCTCTTCAATTCAATTTCAGAGCAAAGGTCACAAATTTCAGTTCTTTCAGTTGGGAGGGCGGGACTTATTAATCAATCTTAGCTAATATTATTATTTCATTTCAATTTCATGGGTTTCTGGGGTCTATGTGGGTGTTGAGAGTTTGGTGGAAGTTAGGCAAAGGAACAGATAGACTTTTATGGCATTGTGACGAATCAATCACATTGACACACACCTAAATTAGTCACCTTGTAATTCTTTAAACCCCTGAAAAAAACCCATCATCATTCAGATAATAGTCACTTTCTTCTCTTCTTTACACAAAGCACGCCATATAGTGAGAGAGTGATTCACACTTTGAATTCTGGGGGGGGACCCCATTTAGAATTTCATTATGTCATCTTCATTTTTTTTTTTTTTTGAAAAAAAATATATAATCTTTTGTTGTTTGCTGCCATTTTGATCTGTATATGCACTTGGATTTAGACAATTATTGGTGTCTAATTCAAAGGTTTAAACTATGAGATGAATGAGGGGACCCCATTTAGAAAACTCATTGTTATCTTCATTATGAACCATCTTTTTGCCAAAGCTTTTGCTGTTTCCATCTCTATTTGTTTGTGCATTTAGGCAAAAAATTCTTGGTGTCCATTTCAGAACCTTCATTTTCTCCTTCCATCTCCTAGATTTATAGATGGGTCTATTGATTTTGATCCCCTATATCTCTTTTGGCTCATCATCATCATTTTGATGCAACCAAATAATGCCATCCTAAGGTTTCAATTTTTATTTTCCTCTCAAAATCATCTCCTCCATCTGTGACTGACAGCTGCTCCCCACTGTCCGTACTGATTAGTTGAATATCTTTCAATTTGTGGGAATCCACTGTATTGAGATGCCAATGCATTTAAGAAGGCATCCTCTTTGATTTTGTTCTGTGTGTTCTTTGTTTTATTGCTTTAACTACCAGCTGTGATAGCTTGTCGGTTGTGGAGTCTACACAGGTCCTTCTCCGAAAGCATTTGTATTTTAAAAGCACTGAGGCTGACAAAACCGTCGGTTTTGCCAAACCAGCACACTCTAAAATCCTCCATTGGTGGATCTTTATTTCCCTCTATTCCTTCATGAAAACGAAGCCCATTTTCTCTCTCTCTCCTCATATTTATATTGTTGTTGTTGATGAAAGAGCAAGCATTTGCCATGCCCTCGTTTGCAGTGAGTTCCAGTTTTGATCTTTCTGCCAATCTCAGATAGAATAGACTCTTTTTCATTATTCTCTTAGACAATGCTTTATTTCATAATAACTTTTGTCTCCTTTGTCATCCTTTCTAACTCATTCACCAGTGAGTCATTCTCTGGAGGGGGGAGTGAGAGAAAATTACTGTCAATTGGGTTTTGGGGGAGACTGTCAAGTGTGCTTATTTCTCAGCTCCATAAAAGCAGCATTTTTATTAGTTTTTTTCAGATCCCTCTGAACATGCCATTGAAGAAGAAGATTTTAGTATCTCAAGTGGAAAATGAAAAGGAGGAAGGAAAAGTTTCTCTCTTGGATTTGCCTGATTTGACATTGGAATGCATCCTTGAGCGCCTTTCACCTACTGAACTATGTAAAATGGCATCTGTGTGCACATCTCTTTGGGATAAATGTAGAAGCGATTACTTATGGGAAAAGCACTTGGAGCAGAAATGGGGTAAAGTGATAGGTGATTCTGCCAAAAGACAATGGCAAAGCCAAGTAGCTTCCAGAAAGAGGGATAAGATCTTCAATCAATGCAATCAGAAAGGATTATATGCTTCTCTTCACAGTTTCTGGCCCTTCTTTTGGCTTCGATCAAAATCAGAAAACAAAAGGTGTTTTAGGAGCTCAGTACCAGATGATTCAATCATGGCTTTGTATATTTCTCTCGAGACTGGGAAGTTTTGGTTCCCGGCTCAAGTCTATAACCGTGAGGTATTGTTTTTTTCTTATTTGACATGTTAATCAATGTTCTGCAGAATGATTCTGTAGTTTCTGAATTTATGTAATTTTTGGAAACTAAGTGTTTTTCATATGCTTCCATTTTCAGAATGGTCATGCCGGGTTCATGCTATCATGTTATGACGCCCAACTCTGTTATGACTCCAGAACTGACACATTTCAGGCCAGGTATGTGGGAAAGTTGGCTGCTTCAAAATTAACTTAGTTTCCAATCTACTTGTACCTACCTATTAGAATCAGTCCACGTGTATAGATTTGAGAAGAATCGACAAATTGATTTTTTCGTGCTTATCTCTTCAAAAGAAATTATAGTTTGACTATGATAATCCCTGCTTGATCTACAACAAATTTTATAACTATAATTTCTTATTGATGTTCATGTTTGGGTGAAGTTCTTCCACAACCTCAACAGTTTAGCCTTCTGAGAGGAGACTGGTGCTACTTACACAACCCACTCACATCTTACACATATAGCACAATCAGCTTGAAACTGGCCCATCAGTTTTAAACTGATTGTGAGTCTGAATTTTGAGAGAATAATATGTTGTGCAAGTAGCACTTTTTTTTTTTTTTGGAAGATCTCTTGTCAAAATTAAATTTTCAAGCTGAGCTTGTGTCATAACCCCGTTTTGAGCTCAAAATGGTAATTGCTTTATGACAGGTACTCACCTCATGGGCGATGGACAACCGAGGAAAATATACAATGGGACAGGCTGAGAATGCCACCAATCGATATTTCTCCACATGATCTCCATATCACTGACTGTTTGGATGACTTAAGACCTGGAGATCACATTGAGATCCAGTGGAGAAGAAACAAAGAATTCCCTTATGGTATGTTGAATGATTGTCATTTTTGGTTAATATTCTCATTCAAAACAGAATTTGTGCCGAATTTTAGCTCTCTGCCAAGAATGGTTCTGTCATACTTTTGTCAAGGGGGAGGAATATTAATTCAAATTTGGTCATATAATATATTCCATTGCCTGCTTAATAAACTTTAAAGAATGTACTATTATAGGTTGGTGGTATGGTGTTATTGGTCACTTGGAATCATGCCAAGCGTTTGGGAATCATTGCCATTGTCACTATAGTGGTAAGAGAATCAACTTTTATTGTACCTTCAAACTCTTATTTTCCTACTTCATTTTTTTTCAAGTTTTCATTTTTCTTTATCATACTATCATTAGTAAACTAAATTAATTAACGGTTTTATACCTTTGTAATGTTCAACTAGTGGGTACTAAGTTTTCTGTTTGTGCGAGAGGGGCTTGTCACGATGGTCAGTTAGGTTTACTTCTTAATTGTGTTGGGTTCAATTGTTATCGGGAGTACCCCAAAGGTAAAACTTCGAATGCATTAGATTAGTGTGAGGGAGTTTGCCCCTGAGACCTCAAAAAGAAGATTAATCTTGATTGACGTGAAAGTTAATCCGAGAGTACTATTGATTATTAAAAAAAATACTGGATAACTAAGGGATTTAGGCTTCTGTTATCTGGATTGGATAATAGAAGATCTAGAGCTCCTCTTACCCAACAATAGGAGGAAAAAGTATATTCATAAAGCATGTGTTTTTCTTCGTATTTTTGTCATTATTAATTTAATGCACCAAACTCTAGCCCCTTGTGTCGGCCTGATAATTAACTCACAAAGTACTATTTCTGAAGAAATGGTGATCTTAGAGTTCAACCAGTACACCCCTGGATCCCGGTGGAGACAAACTGCGGTAGACAGAAAGCACCACAGAGAACAAGGCAATGAAGTAGATGGCTTTTATGGAGGAATCAGAAAGCTATACATTGAGGATGAGATAACAAGGTGGAAGAAACTCTGGCCAACCAAAATTGTGGAATAGCGTATGATTTGACTGATATAGCTTGGAAGTTTGAATCTTTGTAAATCAATCACTTTCACTTCCCACAATGTGAATGATGAGTTAATAGTCACTGGAAGATATCTTTTTAATCACTCCTAACACGCATAGTTTTGTTCAGATTGGAAGAACACATTGGATGACATGAATTCAATGCAAACATAGTAATATTTGTGCCATGACACAAGGCTATATAGTTTATATGTTGATCATGGTCTTCTTATTAGCTGCAGTTAGTTCTTTCTCATGCTTGTTTATTAAGAGATCATCCATACTTTATTGCAAAACACCAGTAGAGATGGTAACATGGTCGAGACACAATGAAATGACAAAGTCTAAAATACACAAAGACGATACGATATACTTATATGTTTAAGAAAATTATATAGATATAGTTATTAGTATACATATGTGTGGGATCATAAAATAAGCTAATAAATATATTTAAAATATTTCTCATGTATTAAATGATATTTAGCAAGTGTTTTAAGTATTGGATTTAAATACTTTTAATTTTCAATTGTATTTTATGTATGTTTAAGTATCTGACATGAGTGTATGAATATTAAAGTGTTGAAGGTACATGGAATATAGGTAGAACTTATTCTTTAAAATATTCCTGGTTGATTGCTATCCGGCTAATTGAAGCAGGGTGTTACTATGCTAGCATCTGGCAAAAAGAAAGACTTAGAAGTTAATTATATCAGTGTGACTGTTATAGATCAAGTGCTACCAAATTAACCACTTCCTCATAATGGTGTTATAAGGCATACCTCGAATCAACTTGTCAAATTTGTTTAAGAATTCAACATTGCATCTGCTTCAGGACAAACATAATCTAATACTTGCAAATAGACATTGCAGCTTTAATTCAACTTCAACCCTTTGTTCAATTTCTTAATGGCTTCAATTATTTTATGTCAAAGATCCAAATGAATAAGGGATAAAGGTCGTTGAATGACTAAATATAAGGGCTCTCAGCGAAATCTTTTCTGATTTTCTCAATTTATTTAAATTATTTTTAATCATTGTATTTATATGTGGGTGCCTACAAGAAAAGAATTCTAAGGGCAGTTATAAATGATAGAACCAAGTTCACTGAGAGTGGGGTGGTTGGTGGTTCAATAATAAATTTACAACCAAAAGTTTTGGTTAAAGAGCAATTATTTCATACTGATAAACTGAATGTGCAAAGAGCAAGTCAGATAGAAAGTAAAATTGTAGCATAATTGAGTAAAGATAAATGAATCAGAAGTAAAAGAGTGTGGAAAGAGATTTATACAATAGAGATTCCATGCACTGAAAGACAAATTTCTTTAGTACTACTTTCTTCTTAAATTCAATATGGTAGTTTGAGGGGTATTTCACCGTGTTTTCAAGAGTACAAGTTACAAGCAAACCACTTGAACTACTCTCTCTCTCTCTCTCTCAACTTGAACCTTTTGGTTTACACAAACTTTTGCCAAATAATATACAAAAGAACTTGGGAAATACATAGGATTTCTATCTCCACCCGAGATATCTCACTCCGCTACATAACTTTAGCAAGATTACTTCACTTTATTAGCTAAGTGATACATAGAGGTCTCCATTCGAGATTTCTCATTCCTTTACTTAATTCTAGCTATAAGATGTCCTTAGAACAGAGTTTGAACAAAAGTCTCTTGGAGAGGCAACCAAAACAATTCTTGAAAATGTGGATAAACAAGTGAAGAACTCTGGTGCCTCGATATCACTGCAAAACATTTTGAACTTCTCAATAAGTAGCTATGCTAATAGCTCTCGAATTGCTCTTGAAAAGCTTTGGAGAGAATAAGATAGATGTAGAAAAATTAGCTCTCTTGTTGTTAAGTGTCTTATTAGTTTGGTAGAGATCTCTATGTAGTGGTGGATGGACAAGTTATCATTGGAGATCTTCACACCAAGAAAAGAGCAACTGTTGATTTAACCTCATACTGAGTTGGATCTGTACTTAATGCAGACAGAGGGTTGTCTCATTCAGTTAGCTAAGGAGTAACTCCACTCTTCACCTTTTTGCTTGGTCTTTCAAAAAGATCAGCTTCTGTAGTGTGTAGTACTTGTTCAGTTTTCAAGAGAAATGCTACTTCATAGGCCACAACTTGCTTTTTCTTTTGATCCATGTTTTAAGCAAGGGTTTTAGTTGGATCTTACAAGGTGGACAACTTAAAATAAAGTTGTTAATTTTTGTATTAATGAGCAAACTTAACTTTCTATAGTGTTTGTCATTTTCAAGTCGTTTGCTTATTCTTTTTCTATTTTGCTTCTTCTTATGAGAAATCTGCATTAGCAAATGAGTTGCCATTGTGTCATAGTTTAGAACTTGTGACAAAATTTGATAGGCAAATGTACTTAGATTTGGACGAAACTTAGCACAAAAATCAAGCATAAAGAAAAGATCATGTGGCATGAATTTGAGAGAAAATGCTCATGTAGATTATTTTTTTCAATTTTTCCCATTTTTAGGATGTTGATGTAATTTTAACCAAAGTAACTTGTCCAATGAGGATAGATAAACACATAGTTATGATCCTTGGATTTTTATCTTTATGTTGATATGTTGTGGCACATTAAAATCCTTAGGAGTTAAGAGAAAAATCCTTATATCAACTCGGAAAAAGTATATTTACTCCTGTCATTTGAGTTTTGGCTTAGAATGCTCTTGAGGGGGGAGTGTTCGGTGACCCAAAGTAGGCATCGAGGCATTCGTCTAGGGGATCAAATGTGTGGCCTTAAGCCTCCCTTACACACTATTAAGGTTTTTTAAATGTGAATAAAGAAGTAGCCCATCTTTAATCAAAATATTATCCCACAGAATTTATTTACTTTTGGCCGTATTCATCCATATTTGTTCAAATTACATGTGTTAGCCTAGGAAATTCTAGCTACACATTTTTTTCAGTTTTGATGATTGAAAAACAATTTTTAGAAAAATAATTTTAGTTAATATCATAAACTAACTATATGTTTCAGTATTTATCTATTTTGTAAAATTCAAAGTTAATCAAAGCTTGCTCAAAAGATCAACATTAGTTTTAAGTTCTTTATTTGATTTCATAGGATCTTTTGTAAATGAAATTTTATTCAATTTGCTCAATCATATTTTCTAAAACAACTTACAGGAAGGTAAAATAAATCATTTAAAATGAGTTTTAAATCAAAAGTTTTCAAACAAACTTTTTAAATGTTCCTTCACAAGTTAAACTTTTATAGAAACTATTTTTTTTCACTATATGAATTGATTCATTACTAGAAAACTTGTAAAATGAACTTGAATCGATTCATTAATTCATTCATGAAGAAAACTTTTCTTAACAAAGGTTTGGAATTTTTTTGAATCGATTCTTTAATTGATTTAACACATATTTTCAAAACACTATGATTTGATTCATTAATCAATTTGGTGATAAATTTCTTCACATTTTGAATCGATTCATAAATTGACTAGTTAGTTACAAGTTTGTTATAACCGTTACGAATTGATTTACAAATTGATTCAAGCATTAAAAATTAGATTTTTTAAATGTTAGTTATCTCAACTATAAATAGACCAAACCTTATTTCAAACTTAACTTTTTCATAACTCATTATGACAAAAATAGAGAAACTATGAGCTTACACTTGATACATCTATACCTCACTTGATTTCAATGATTCAATCAATCTTTGAGCAATCTGAAGAAGATTTCTACCTAGATAATTGAGATTTACATCTCAATTTACAATATTGTATCTCTTTACTTTATCTTGATTTACTTTTTAAATTTCTAGGTTTTAGGAATTTGGATAAAAAGGAAGAGGTTGATTTTTCCTTTGCATCCTTCAAAAATTGTAAGGTTGATTGTAATTGGTAGGAGGTACATTGAATTCTTGTAAATCTTTATAGTTGTGAGGTTGATCATAGTTGGGTGAAAATATAGAATTTTTGTATCATAGGTCTCACAAGAGCCCAAGAAAATTCTTATAGTAAAATTGGTTTATAAGAGCCTTGTTAAATTCCTATGTTAGTTAATAAAAGTGATCATACGATTAAATATTGTTCTAGTGGAATAGACTTGAATTGTGGTTTCAATTCAAGTTGAATCACTTTAAAAATTCTGTGTCTTAATCTTTTCATTACTATTTTTATACTGCTGCATATTTTTTTGTTTTTGTACTGAATTTGCAATCTGGTTTTTTCTACTATTTTAGTCAATAAACAATATAATTGCTAACCATATAATTTGATGTAATTCTTGCAAACAAGAAAGTCTTCTACTATGCATTTACTTAAGAATTAAAATTAACAATTACATTTCAATTAACTTAGTTGGTAAATTCATTTAGATAAAAGAAAGAGTATAAAATTCCACAACAAGAATAAAGGCAAGATCATTCATATTTTTTATTATTTTTGGGACCAAACAACATGAACACATCATGATTTTCTATGTGCATGACTTGGTTGCCTTTATATGTGATTTGGTTGCTATGTGCTATGTGATCTATGCTTATGGTTGACTCGATGTGTTATAAATTGTAGGTGTTTCCTATTATTTAGCTTATTATCATGTATTAATTGATCAAGTACCAAGCAAAAAGTCTAAGTATGTTCTTACAATTGAGTTGCTGGACTGTGATAGTTTGGTATCAAAGCATGGTTGAGACCATGCTACTTTGTTTTCTACTACACCCTGTTAATACACCATTATGTCAAAGAAAATGACTTCTACTAAATGCTTTGATGCAATTGATGTAATTGAGGCCGTAGGAAATTTGGAAAACGAAGAGATCCTTAAAATCTTTCAAAGGGCCAAGAATTGAGAATCTATTGAGCATCGAGTCTTGAATCTCGAAGCTAGCATCGAAGTTGAAGGCATGAGAACTAGTAAATCTCTATAATTCAGTGAGTTGCTTGTTGCAATTAAGAACAATCAGAAGGATTTAGGGGATGCTATAAAAGACCTTACCAACGAGGTGAAGGATGTAGTAATAACTCTTCATGCTGAGATGAGTGATATAACAATCTCAATGAAGGTATTGATGATCGCCATCAAGAATGATTCACAAGGGGCTGGTGCCTCAAAATGAAGGGGGAAAGTGAAAATCTCCGAACCAAGGCCATACGCAGGGAAAAGAGATGCAAAAAAAGTTAAGAATTTTGTGTTCAACATGGATTAATATTTCCAAGCAGCTAGCATTACTTCTGAGGAAGAATAGTTGAACCAAGTGACCATGTTCCTCATAGATAACCTTAAGGTCTAGTGGAGGACTAAGTATTAGGTGATTTAGGAGGGAAGGTGTAGCATCAATACTTGGGAAGAGCTCAGCAAGAGTTGAAGGTGAACTTTTATCCTAAGAATGTGGACTATCTGGCTTGATGAAAATTGTGAGAGTTGAGACAAACAGGATCAATTTAGGACTATGTGAAGATGTTCATGATGATCATGTTGGATATAAGGGATATGATAGAAAAGGATATGCTATTCTGGTTCATGGAGGATTTATCACAAGAAGCTGCAATGGAACTCCAAATGAAGAGAGTTGAAAGCTTCCCAAAAATGATAACCATAACTAAACACTTGTTTGACTATGACTTTAGCTTTCTTCGAAAAAAATCCTATGAAAGGAGCTCGAATACTACTAATGGTGACCAGTTGGGCAAAAATGGCAATTCCAAGAGTGGGGGAGTAAGAGTATCATCCCAGTTGTAAGTTTCAAGATTATTCCAGACATCCATCAGAAAAAGAAAGTCCAAAACCCAAGCTTATTTCTTATGCAATGGATCTTATAAAATGGTAGAGTGTCTATAAAAGGTTGCCTTGAATGCTTTACAAGCCAAACTTCAAGAGGAAATGGAACAAGGCAACGAGGGTGGTAATGAAGGTTTTGATAGGGAGAACAAGTCTTGTGCTAGGATTGGTGTAATCTAATTCCTAGACTTCTAAGAGTAGTGAGACAGTGACAAAGTATGGTAGATATCATCTCTATGGGGGATCTACTCACTTAAGAAGCTATGCAGGTCTGAGGGTATCACCTCACACATGAGCATAGGAGGTAGTGGATGAAAAGCATCAGGATAGATGTGCAAAATAGGCAAATCCTTTTAAGGAGGAGCCTACTGAGAAGCCAAAAGGTATAGTGTGTTTGAGGAGTAGCTGCCTAACATCTATATTTTTATTATACCTAATTATGAAGTTCTTGCATGTAGAATCATTCACTTAGTCATAAG
Source organism: Saraca asoca (assembly GCA_026873985.1). NCBI lineage: Eukaryota > Viridiplantae > Streptophyta > Magnoliopsida > Fabales > Fabaceae > Saraca > Saraca asoca. The sequence continues at coordinate 345 of JANHAO010010968.1, read as the reverse complement.
GACCAACTTACGGCAATAGCTTACATTACTTTGAGAATTCCAGAGTTTAGTCACAAGATAAGCTTGTGGCAATGACTTCGAGAGCATAAGCATATGAAAAGCTAGAAAAAAAAAGTGATAGATAACTCTTTGTTCAACCCTATTAATAACACAATATTTCATACATTTATTTGTCCTCTCACTTAGCATTTTAAATTCCAAAATTACTTATTTCTAGTTGTGTTAGTGTATATTTATGATTTTGTGTCAATTGGAATCAATTTGGAAAATTCTGCATAATTGGCCATTTTGAGCAGTTTCTGTAATCTAGCTATATCTTGAGCTAAACTTATCCAATTGATGTGA
>JANHAO010010967.1:0-17294 GCA_026873985.1 Saraca asoca | reverse complement strand
TCCTATCCTCTTCCTATAATTGATCATTAAGCAACAATTATATAACATCTAAATCAAATGAAGCCATTCAACTCAGATATTCACAGCAAGACAGAGAGGAAATAGGAAAGAAATGACCAACAATTGAATGCAGAATGAAGGAATAAGATCTTCATATTAATCTTCAAGTTTGTCAACCCCTTGTGCTGATTACAACTCAGCCTTCCATAGAATGTAGAAAATACAAAGAAAAGAAGAAGAAAATATCCTACTCTACTACTACCAGAAAACTAAACTAAAACTACTCTAAAACTACTTCTAAAACTGAACAAAAAGCTTAAAACAAAATGGACTTTGCTTGGGCAAAAGAGAAGACAGTTACTGGTAGGTGAGTAGGCAATGACGAAGGCTGTGTAGTCTAGTTTTTCTTTCTGCCCTGCTCTTGCATGCTGTGTATTTTTGCAGGATACATTCTTTGCTTTTTCTTCTGATTTCCTACTCGCTAATTGGCTATGTGTTAGCTAGTTCAAGAGATAGTTCAATGGGCTCAAGATCTGTGCCAATTAGGAGCCTTAAAACCAAATTCTACAAAGGCCCATTTTCACAGCATTTCTACCTTTGTGTTGCAGCTCATTTTGCATGCCCATAATGACATTTTCAACTTAGGAAGTCTTCATAAGAAATGTGGCTTTATGTCTCAGATTCCAATTGGACATCGTTTTACCTTAATTGGACTTTTATAACTCCAGTTATGGTCTGATGAGTGCACAAAGGTTAGGCTGCCTGAGATAGTATTTTGGCTTCAAATTTAACTCCAAATTCAGATAGCTAGTTGCATGATTCAGCCTTGGAGGTCTTCATGAAAGTTGTAGGGTCATGTCTTATCTTTCCTACAAGATAAAAACTACATCAATTGGACAAGTGTAGTTCAAGTTATAACCAGATTATAGAAACTGCTCAAAATGGCCGAATTATGCAGAATTTCTTCTAATGAACCAATTGACACAAAATCATAAATATGCAATAACACAATTGAAAGTAAGCCATTTTAGACCTTAAAATGCTAAGTGAGAGGATAATTAAATGAGTGAAATATTTTATTATCACCATTAAAAAAGGAAAAATCATGAGACGACCACAACAAAATTGCTAAAATTTTCATTTTAATCTGCCAGATTTTTTTTTCTTATTTTCTTTACTCTAAAGTCTTACAAAGGCATCAATAGTTGACAAGCTCCAAGCAAGTGATGAGCTACAATGAGAAGAAGAGGTATAGAAATTAGTTTGCAAGGAGAGGAAATGAGTTGTTGAGCTGTGCAAAAAATGAGACGTCGAAGATGTGAAAGGAAAGAGAACGACAGTTGGAACTCATTGGATGGTGAAGAAAGCAAGAAGAAATTGTGATTAGAGCAGGGGAAGCTCATGGGTGAGAGTAAAGGAAATTTCTGGAGAAAAGAGAGAACAGAGCACAGAGCACAGGGGAAGGAAGTATGCCCAGGGCAACTTAATCAAAAAGAAAAATGGGGCAAATTACAAGTTGGCCCTAACAAACTTCAATGTCTTCATTAAGGTCCTCTTAGAAAAGGGAAAATTGTATTACAATCACAACAAAATATTTGAAAACTTCACTTTGGTCCACCAGAAATATATTTTATATCATTTTCTTATTTTTTTTCAAGGTCTTACAAATCAATTATGTCCATATAATCTTATAGGGTCAAAAGTTGTAAGAAGTTCTTTCATTTTCATCATGATTTTTTTTTTGAAAAAAATTCTTTAAAATCAATGGTGATCCTAACAAAATCAATTAAATTTACTATTAAATAATATTTTAAAAATAAAAAGAATTTATTCATGATCAATTCTTTCATTGTGATATGCATATCTCTACTTTTGATTTTTTGTCCACTTTGTGGTTTGAATTTTATCTCCTAAACCAAGAGAAAGCACGTTCTCAAACACTTCAGGGAGCAAAAAATTGATAAAATTAAATTAAATCGTGCCACATGTTAAGTTTTTAAATCTCATTATGAACACTAAACAAAATGTTTGTTTGGTATTCCCAAATTTTAACGTTTGTTTCAGCAAAATGAAACCCTCTTGGCTGTCATTAATGTTTTAATAATGCTAATTAATTTATTCAGTCATCCGAATTAATTTCTGTTACTGACCGACTTACTTATTCACCAACTTGTTTGAATTTTGTCCATATGTACAGAGAACTATCCTTAAATAAATCATCCATCTCTACCCAAGAAGAGAAAAAATAAATAAATAGATCAGAATATCTATGACTATTATCTTAATTTTATTTTTTTAAATCCGCGGTCTTAGTCCCCACTTAAATAGCAACTAGTTTGGCATTTATCAGTCCCTTGCTTCTTGTGTTCCACTAAAATCATTCAGTAGTGTAAAACTCCAAGCATTTGTGCCAATCTCAGTTCAAATCTCTCGAATCCAAGAGACTATGGCTGCAGAAGTTGGTTTAGCTTTCCTCAGTGCATCTCTTGATGTGCTGTTCGACAGATTAGCTTCACCAGAGCTTCTCAACTTCATCCAGGGAAAGAAACTCGACCAGAGATTGCTTCAGAGGTTTGAGACAACATTGTATGCTGTTAGTGCTGTGCTTAACGATGCTGAGCAGAAACAAATCAAAGATCCTGCTGTCAAGAATTGGCTTGATGCTCTCAAGGATGCTGTTTACGAGGCTGACAATTTGCTGGATGAACTATCCACCAAAGCTGCAACTGAGAAGGAGGTAAGCAACTTCTTCAGCTATCTTAATTTTAAAGATGGAGTGATGGGAAGTAAGATAGAGGAAATCATTAACAGATTGGAAGAAATTGCAAAACACAAAGATGTGTTGGGTTTGCAAAATATTGCAGGGGAGAAGTTACCACGGCGACCACAGTCTACGCCTCTAGTGGTAGAATCTGATGTATACGGTAGAAAGAAAGATAAAGAGGCTATAATCGAATTTTTACTCTCCGATGACACCTGTGATGGTAAGATAGGAGTGATTCCCATTGTGGGTTTGGGTGGGATTGGTAAAACCACTTTAGCCCAATTGGTGTACAATGATGATAATGTCAAACAAAAATTTGATCTTCGAGCATGGGTTTGTGTTTCCCAAGAATTTGATGTTTCAACAATTCTAAAAGTTATTATGGAGGATATTACTGGTGAAGCATATAACAAAACAAATTTGAATTTGCTTCAATCTGATCTCATGAAGAAGTTGAAAGATAAGAAATACTTAATTGTTTTAGATGATGTTTGGAGTGAGAGTTACAATGATTGGGATCCACTGATGACTCTCTTTCATCATGGGAATGAAGGAAGCAAGATTATTGTAACAACTCGACATGAGAGAGTTGCTTCAAAGGTTCAAACTATTCCAATCCATCGTCTTGATTGTTTGTCTAATGAAGATTGTTGGTTGATATTTGTAAAACATGCATCTCCTTCCAAGCACACTATTTCAAATTCATTTTTGGAAGAAGTTCATGGAGATATAATAAGGAAGTGTAAGGGATTGCCGTTGGCTGCAAAAATTCTTGGGGGTCTATTACGATCAAAACCAAGCATCAAAAGTTGGGAAATGGTATTGAAAAGTGACATATGGGACTCTGAATTGGGGAATAATGTTATTCCTGCCTTAAGAGTTAGCTACCATTATCTCCCTCCTCATTTAAAAAGATGTTTTGTATATTGTTCTTTACTGCCTAAGGATTTTAAATTTATGAAAGAAGAGTTAATTTTACTGTGGATGGCAGAAGGTCTTTTACAACCAATGGATGTAAACATGACTTTGGAAGAAGTTGGTTATGAGTGTTTTGAAGACTTAGCTTCAAGACTATTTTTTCAACGTTCAAATAGTTCGGAAGAACGATATGTTATGCATGACCTTATCCATGACTTAGCAGAGTCTTTAGCTGGAGTATTTTATTGTAGATTAGAAATCGGGGGAAGAAACAATATTTGTAGCAAGACACGCCATATGTCATATGATATCTTGAGTGGTCTATGTGAATTAAAAATTTCGAACTTGGAGGCTATCAATAATTCAAAAGGCTTGCAAACATTTCTACCTTTGTTAAATTCGTGGTTGAGTGATGTGTCTTCTAGTGATTTAACAAGGTTCCTGGAGCTGTTGTCAAATTGTAAGTGCTTAAGAGTATTATCACTTTGCAAATTTAGGCCTCTTGAAGTTATATCCAATTCAATAGGTGAATTGATCCACTTGCGCTATTTGAATCTTTCTTGGACAGCATTAGAAACTTTGCCTGATTCGTTGTGTAAATTGCACAATCTACAAACACTGAAGTTGAGGTATTGTACTAATCTAATTAGGCTGCCGGCTAACATTCAAGATCTTGTGAACTTGAGGTATCTTGATGTTTTTGGAAGCAGATTAGAAGAGATGCCAAGAGGAATGGGAGAATTGAAAAATCTGTACTTTTTAAGTGACTTTGTAGTTGGCAAAGATAAGGGGAGTAAGATTGGGGAATTAGGAGATCTTTCGGATCTTGCCAATGGTCTTATCATTTGGAACCTACAGAATGTTAACAATAAGGAGGAAGTCTCACAGGCACAGATGATGTATAAGAAAGACATTGAAAAGCTAGCTTTGCATTGGAAAACTCATGAAGTGGATGATTCACAAACTGAGAAAGATATTCTTGAGAAGCTAAAGCCACACAAAAACCTGAAAACTATATTGATTTTGGGTTACATGGGTACAAAATTCTCGGATTGGTTGGGACACCATTCTTACCACAATATGACTGAAATTAATCTGTATAATTGCAAGAATTGTTGTTCGCTCCCTTCACTTGGGCAACTTCCCCATCTAAAGACATTAAGTGTTGCGAGATTAGACATGATGGTGATTATTGATGATGGGTTTTATAAAAGCAGCGATTCTTCTTCTTTGGCAACAGCCTTCCCATCGCTTGAATATCTGCTGTTTAAGAATATGCCTGCCTGGGAAGAATGGCGTTTGTTTGAGAAGGATGCATTTCCTGTACTTGAACATCTGATACTGTTTTGCTGTCCGAAGTTAGTGGGAGATTTACCGAAACACCTTCCTGCTTTGAAGATACTTGATATTTCATGGTGTGAGCAGTTGGCTTCACCAATCCCAAGGGCTCTGCTAATTGATACTTTGCGTATCAGTGCAAGAGGAGAAGTAGTTTTGCAGGCGGGGGAAGGACCACTTTCCGTCAGGAATCTATATGTCAATGGACGTGTAAAACTAGAATTTTTAAAGCAACTTTGTTGTGAGTCTTTGGAGTCACTGAAAATAGTTGACAGTTCCCTTATTTCCTTATCGGTTGATATCTTCCCTAATCTCAAGCACCTTATTATCAAGAGATGTCAAAATCTCAAATCTGTATCAGTTTCTCAGGCTTCTCTTCAAAACTGGAGGGAAGTTTTCATCAATGATTGCTGTGATCTTGAAGATATCCAAATGGAAGGATTTGTGCCCTCCAATGTGACTCCATGGAAAGTGTACAATTGTCCCAAGTTAAAGACATTACCAGGTCACATGATTATCACAGAGTGGACCCGTCCTATGAGCCAGCGGGAAAAAATCAGGGTTGCAGTATTAGTTAGTCAAGCTGCTAAACAATTCGTGCAATCCCTTGATGAAGATGGGAATATCATCAGGGAGTGGGTAATTTCCCTTTGAACTATTATTTACGTTTTGCACAACTCCATTGTTTCTCTGTATTATTATTATTATTATTTTCTGTTTTCTTTCTTATTTTTGTCTCAACATAAAATTGAAGTAAAATTCTTATAACCTTTTGTTTGTTCTTGTCTTATCTCAAAAAATGGGTGCAAATTCTTATATTTCTTATTCTTATAAGACTCACTTTAAATCCTATTTCTTGAATTAAAAACATAACATATTGGATAATATTTGTTCTAATTATATGTGTTTGTGAATTGTATATGTATCATTAATTATTGAATCAACTTGTGTTCCGAACTTGTAGATGCATGTTGATCGCCAAGGTGTTCTATGAGATGAATAAGCCAAGAAACTGACGATGGAAACTTACTCCATCCTTGTAAATATCTTTCTTAATCATTTTCAATGCTTTCTCAATTTTGATTTATTGCATATCCTGATGAATCACACTCACATGTATTCCTTTCTTTTTTTCGTTACAGTTGGCAGATGAGTGAAGCAATTGCTGACAATTCTTTAAATCCAGACCTTGCAACTATTATACCTTCCTTGGACATATTTGTGGTATGTAGTTGTTGACCGTTGTAAATGTCCCTTGTAAAAACAAATAATTTGACAAACGGAGCAGCTCTTTAGCATCTATCTACTAGGTTTGAATCACATGATCCAAGAGACTAGTCAAAATTGTCAATATTACTAGAACCCAATTTTAGTGCAGTTTTTATTAACCCATATATAAATTTTTTATCATAGAAGTAAAGTATTGTGATTTTGTTTCAAACATGGTTTAGAGATCTCAAAATTTTCTGTGAAAGTGGTCCATACTCCATACAACTACAATGTATCAGCAATGTGTGGGAGGGCAGGGATGAGTGCCTGTGAAGACCATTCACAATGGTTGAAGATATGGCATTCATATATATATATATATATATATATATATATTAATCAATTATTTTCACTGCCATTGTGCAAATTTAACTTTGATTTGCACCAACCTATAAATTACGTTAGTGTTTCAGAATTAGTTTGAGGATTCCAGGTTTTGACGTTCTAACATTTTGGACGGCCTAATTTGTATGAATTACAGAGTGTTTTTCATGCAGAACACTGTTGTCTAAATACTATCTCTTGCAGCTGATTTGATAGCAAAATATCTAATCTATCTATTATACTCTCCTAAAGGAGTTTCACCTCAAAAAAAAAAAAATATATATATATATAATAAAAAATAACTGGACAGGTGTCACTTCTTTGTGAATTCAGTTCCCGTCTAAAACAAAAAACTTCATCCACTCACTTCACCAAAAAAATCCATCTTCCTTTGCAGGTTAACCTGGCAGACTACGATGTACCCCTTTAATGAACTGCCTGTAGGATAGAAACACTATTTCAAACCTTATATTTTACAATGTATTAGCAGCTTGACTTTCATTTCGTATTGGTTTCTATGTGTGGCTATTGACTTATGGCCTTGATAATGGAAGTCTGTCCATGTCTACCTAGGCTGCACAAACAGAAATTGGCTGAATGAGATCTGCTACTTATACATGCATGATTGGTGTTTGCTCGGTGCATTTGAGGCAAACTTCATCTGAGGAAAACACTTGCACACTAGCAATGGTGTATCTGTATGATTCAATTGCAGAGATTAGCCCTGTCAAAGAGTCCTGGAGGATCAAAGCTAGGATAATCCGTTTATGGACCATGCTACCCTTCACCAACAAAGATGCCTTGAATAGTACTGAATTAGTGATCTTAGATGAAAAGGTAGTTCCCTTATTCCATTTTTTTTCATCATGTATATTTTTCTTACTTGACTACTTAAATATTAACATTTTGTTTTCTTAGGGTGGTCGAATACATGTTTCTGTGAAGAGGTGTTTGCCGAACAAGTTCAGAGCTGTGCTGAACAAATCTCAATTTGGAATTACGCAGAATGCAGGTTGTTTTTGTACTCCCCAACATGGATACAAATGAGTTTGTAGTACTCGACATATGTCTGTTAGGTTGATGAACAGAATATCCTTACCCGTGGATTCTCTTTGGTTGAGTTCTATTCAATACTCTCAGAATCACTTGAAGATAAGTATTTAGTAAGTATGTGTTATTCTCCTCTTCATTATATTGACCAAATTCTTTTTCATCTGTTGTACATTAACATACTTCGTATATTAATGACAGATGTGATGGGCATGCTACACACAATCAATGATTTTGATGATGAAACAAAGGATAGGATTAAAAAAAAAAAAATGGTGACTATAGAGCTGAAGGATTCAGAGTAAGTTGTAATGTTTAGTATTTATTTGAGTTCATTAACTATATCATCTACTATGCTGAACTTTATTCATTGAACATTCTTTCAGAATTTTGAGTATTCAATGTACCTTGTGGGGTGAATTTGCTGATCTCCTGGAGAGACATTTGTTAGAGACAAATATTCTAATGTTATGATTGTTGTAGAATTTGCTAAAATCAAAGAGCTTATGGGTTTGTATTATATATCATTTCATATTGAAGTGCATGTATTTAACTATCAATCTTAAGGAAAATAGTTGTATTAAACAATTGGATTTAATTGAAGTGGTCAATTATATAATCTTCAGGAAATGTTACAATATGGAATTCTCTATGCAACCAAGGTTTTACAGGATGCTGATATACCCGAAGTTCCTTTATTTAAGGAGAGGTGATTTACAAACATGAATAATGTTTTATTCATACCTGTCATATTCTCATGTATTAGTTAATTGAAAATGTTTTTTGGTTTATAGTTGGGAATAGCAAAGGAAGTAACCTTGTTGTCATAAGTCAGATATCAACATAATCAACTTATTCACTTGAAGAAGACCTTCTTCAGAGACCAAAGGACACTTGATGAGCTGAGAGCAAAGAGGGTGATTAGTTGATATGTTTCTTAAAAAATTGACTTAATATCCAGTTCATGTGGTATGAATTATTCAAAATTCTATTGCATAAATTGGCAGCCATGTCTCTACTTCTTCAGTCTTTCATAAGGACATTCAATGTAAGCAATGTAAAATTCTGTCTTAATTTGTGTTTCATGTCGATGTGATTGATTTATAAATTAGTAATTAAATAGTGTTTTGAAATCAGGTTGATGTTGAATACGATCCTTTGAAGGCATATACTACAAATGATTTTGTCACGATGCTACTGTGAAGGTTACTACATGTCTGTAATTTAATTGTAGTGATTAAGCTGTTATTATTTCTTAAAGATTTAAATTATATTCCTTTTTTATTTATTGTCATTTGTAGGATTCCTCATCCATGACATTATAAGGAAGCAATGATGCCATCAATGATGTCACACTTGCAAAGGATTTGATTGATGAATCTTGTCCAGCTTCTTCATATGTACAATTGTCTGGAAGCAAGTCGAAGACATTTGTTAAGATGGAGAAGTTAAAATAAATATCTCAAGCACCATGGGCATTTTGATGTTTTGTTATGTTTTATCAATTTCGAGTTTTATGTTTTATGGGGTATGCGGCCATCTTCACGTTTGACAGTGTGTAGTTAATGTTTTTCTTTTGTTTTGCTAGAACTGTTAATGACATATGAATTTCTGGTTGAATAATATTAGATGGTTTCATTTAAATTGGTAACCAAATATGATAGATTCCTAGTTGCGCTTAATGTATTTAAGTTATATATACTAAGTCAATCAAAAAATAAACATATTATTAAATAAAGGAGAACCAATATATTAATATGTAATAGAAAATTGTGTACATTCTTTTTGATTGACTTAATACATATAGTTAAGTACATTTAATGTAATTAAAAATCTCTCCTTATCCTACATTGTTATGAGTGATATTATTGTAAATACTTGAATATTAGAGCGTGAGTTAGAATTGAGAACAGGAGACTTTTTTTTTTTTTTTTTTTTTGAGAAAAAACTCTGGATTCACGTCTACACTTATATATTGTGTTTTGGCATCTTAGTTCAGTGTGGAAGCTGGAATCAAATAGAAGGTAGAACCCGAAGACATTGACATTAGGAATAGATGGGTCAATCATTTCCTTCCCTACAAATTAAATTGTTAAAATTCTGTTTTACATAGAGAATGTCCAAAAATTACAAGCCATTAGCTTTCTGGTTCCGGATATAATTCCATAAATAATTACAACAATGCCATTAAAATAGCTATATATTCATTGCCAATTACATAAGTATTTGTCAGTATGATGCATAAGGTTTCCCATAGTACAACTACTCACCTCATATTTTTTTTTATTACATAGTTAATACAAACACTTGCACAATCATAAGTTGTAACACTACTAAAAATCAGCACATTTCCGTCAGTTAATATCGTGAGAAATTGCTTAATTATCATGGGACAACAAATTTCCCCGGTATTGCTTGTGGTTTATTAATCATGGAAAAATGAGGAGTGGATAAATTTTCCCATAACACGTGTGATTTTAGTTTTTTTTTTAATATTTCCATGGTATTAGCTATGGGAATGTGTAAAACAGTTTCCCATGGTAATTTTGTTGTGAGAAATTGTTTTGTTGCTTTCCCGCACCTACTACTGTGAAAATTGGAGATGGATTTTTTTTATTATATTAGAAATTAATTAAACATAATAAATATAAATATTGAAATTGATTAAAATGAAGTTGAACCTACTGACCTTGTTGCTACTCCTCCTCCTCCTCCTCATTGTGCTCCTTAATGTCACAGACTAGTAGCTTTTTAGCAAAACTATGCGGCACATGTCAACAACTTTTAGCTAACATATCGGTTTTCCAATAAATTTAAGCCACACTTAGATAGATAAATAGGGAATTATAGAATTTAACGTCCATATAACCAAAATCTCATGTGCAATATGCCCGCAAGCAAACATGAGCATGTAGCCGAAGCATTCACGCGTATCAAGTCTCAAAGAATGCACCATAGAATTAGCCTCTAGTGTACGTCAAGGAGAGACTTTTTAAATAAAGAGAGGGACAACTCAATTTTATTAATATATACCACATTATATAGTTTTGATTGTGTAAAGGGGGTCACTAAGCCACTACACTCATCCCTTGCCTGTGTCACAATGCCCACCTTGGGTCATCAAACACGCCCCCCTTGAATAGCATTCTTAGCCAAAGCCCTAATGATACAAGTAGACATAATTGTTTGAATTAACATAAGGGCTTTTCTCCTAGTTTAGAAGAGTTCTAATGCACCATCTCATATAAATGCAAACATAAAAATAAAAGTATTGCAGCCATGGTCTTTTCTACTCTCACTGGACAAACAATCTATGCTAAAATAATAAAAATAGTCCCAAATAAGGAAAAATAATACACAAGTGCATTTGCTCCCAAATTCACACCATGTGATCTTCTCTTCATGCTTGATTTTCTTGTCAAGTTTCATTTACAATCAAGCATGTTTGCATGCCAAACTAGTTCACAAAGCCAATTTGTGGCATTCAAGAATGATACTATCTCATAGGTTCAGGGTATTGAAGATGGTATTGATCTATTGCTAGTTTCGCTTGCACTTCCCTCGTAGGGTTGAAATCTCACAATCATGACTTGATAACACTTCCTTGAAGACTACTTTGTTGCCCTCAATCTCCATGTTTAGAGTTACAATTTGATGTTCCATCTCCTCCTTCTTGGCAACCCCAAAGGAGGAGGAAAGACAACACCTAAAGTGTTTGGTGCTAATGGAAAGGGCCTCAGTGCCAAGACCATAAATTCTACCTTATTTTGACATGCCTACCATCTGAAGCGAAGCTGACTCCTCAGCCTTAGGAGCAAGTAGTAAGGCATTGGAGGTGGTAGATGCAGCAAAATTGGTGGATAGAATCTTTGTAACCTTTTGAGTGGCTGTAGTTTGCAAAAAATAAAAATTAAAAAGTTGAATGTGTGAAAGTAATTTGTTAACTTAAAAATATATAAATGAATTCCCATATAGTGCTTACATACATTCTTTTTGATCACTCATCCACCCACATGTGGTCTTTCTTCTTGTGATGGGTGTACTTAAAGGCCTCTAGGTTAATGGGTGATCTCCTTAAAGACTTTTCCTGTATTTCAATACATTAGTATTAATAACTATGAATCAAATTAAAATAAATGTTGACTCGAACATGTAATGGATACTTACCAATCACCTTTGTGCTAGGTGACAGGGATGGAACCACCTATATGGTAGGTGAGTCCTAGTTCATTAGTGGAGGCCTGGCTCTGCTTGTTCTGCTCAAAGACACTTTTGTAGTCCTGAGCTTTCCAAGTCTCCAAGCAACTCCTGCAGGACTTCTTAGTAATCCACTAAGGTTTTTGACCCTTCTCCCAGACCTTTCAAATTATGTCTAGGAGCCACTCAGCCACCTTTGAGTTGGAGTTCCTCTTAATGGAAGCTTTATGGTAGAGTCCCACTTATACCGGCCTTGCAAAACAATTGAAGTTAGTATTTTCCATAATATTCAAATAAAATAGAAATGTATTGTGTTTACCTTCAGCATTTTTCATAGACCCCTCGTGGTGGGGTTTACCTCCCTCTAGCTCGACTATGCACCATCAAATTTACTTTCAATGATGGTGTATATGGCCCACACAGTGAAAGTAGGGTCAGTGAACTTGTTGACATATAAAAAATAGTACACAATTAATTATAATAAACAAAATATAATAAGTATAAGAAACTTAATTATAATCATAGATACTCATGTGTAACTATCTAGCTTTGTCCTTTGTCTGTTATCATCTTCCATGACTAATGATGGAGGAGCCTACTACTAGGAGTATGCAATAGCCTAAACAGTCAATGATGACACTACAATTGACTATTGGAGATAAGATCTGGGGATGGGTATAAAAGTGAAAAGGGTTGATAGTGTGGGGTTAGGGTGGAGGCAGGTGGTGAATATATTGGGTGAGCATAGAAGGGAGGAGTGATGTGGTGGTAAGGAGAAGGTGTGGAGGTGTCGTAGATAGGGTTGGTATAGCCCCAGGATCGCACCTCTAGCAACCCTACCACTTCTTTTACCTATAGAATGATCGCATCTTGGCATCTACACAAGAAACAAGCAAAGTTCAAGTTCTATGTATTAGATTTTCCCTAACACTAGCTTCAAAATAATTTCATGTTTTATTATTTTCTTCCTTGACTTAGAAGAAAGTTAATTTGAAGTACACTGGTGGTACAAAAAAATAACTTTAGAATTGGACAAATAATAGCATATTAGGAAATGTTAGAAGGAAGTAGTATTTATGTAAAATTAACTTCTCTATATTAGTTAGGGAATAAGAAGTTATTTGATGAGTAAGTCAAAACTTTTTCCATTCAAGTTTAAAGCAAGATTTTGAGGTGAAAAAGGATATGACATCCTTAGAGAATGTAGGTGATCATATCTAACCACAATCCATGATTTAAGCTGTGAACACTGTATTTAGTCCGAATTCATTTGAAAATATCTTAAAAATATAAAAAAGAAATTATAAAAAATATAAAAATATACATTTTAGCTTGTTTTTGTTTTGTTAGTTATCTTTTATTTTCATTACTAATATTAAAAAATATATAAAGAAAATGAAAATAAAAAACATAAAAATTTTATTTTCATTTGATATTTATCATTAAATTTTGTTGTTTTCCTTTTTGGTTGATCATTTATCATTATTTGCACATTTTAAAAACCTTAATTATCTCTATACTTTTTTCAAATTTTTATTTCACATTTGTTGATACAAAAAAAGAGATTTATCTGAAATTTTAATAATAAATAAATAGAGAAAGAAAACTTCATTAACATTTATCTTTCACTTGTACTTTGCATTCTTATGTTACATTTAAATACATCTAAAAAAAAGATATAAAAAATATTGGTTTTATTTTTTATTTAAAAAACAGATAAAGAAGTATATTATAATTTTTTTTTATTTTATCAATTTACACTTAGTTTTATCTTTTAGGAGACAAAGATTGAAGATAATTATTATCAAGTAAAGGATTCATCCTTCTCCAATTAGTTATCTTTTAGGTTTTTTGTTTTTTTCAAAAGGGACACAAAGGTTGAAAATAATTACTATGGAGACAATTCTTCTTTCCCCCATTAATTATCTTTTAATTTTTTTTTTAAAAAAGGATACAAAGTTTGAAAATAATTATTATCAAGCAAAAGGTTTATCATTCCCCAATTAGTTGTCTTTTAGTTTTTTTTTTAAAAAAGACACAAGAGTTGAAGATAATTATTATCAAGAAAAGGTTCGTCCTTCCCTATATTATTATTATTATTATTAGATTACATTTAAATATATCTAAAAAAGATATAAAAAAATTTTTGGTTTTGTTTTAACAAAATTAATAAAAAAGATAAAGAGGTATATTATAATTTTTTATTTTGATTTTATTTTTCATTCATCTATTCATCACTTAATTTTATGTTTTAATTTGAACAGTTGGAGTAGGAAATAAACAAGTTGAAGATAATCCATACCTAGAGATCCTCCTCCAATTGTAGATAGTATGTTAAAGCAGAACACACATACAAAAAAATAATAATTATAATAGTAAAGATGATATACGAAGAAATCATAAAGAGAAAATACCAGAAATCATTGAGAAGAGACATCCGAGAAAACGTTGAGAAGAGAGATCAAGAAATTATAGAGAGAGGACACAAAAAAAAAAAAAAATCATAGAAAAGAAAAAAAAGTCAGAGAGGAAAAGAGGGGTGTTGTGAGTGATTGGTGTTTGCTTGGTGTATGTTCCTTCACGTGCATACTGACACCTACTGCAGCGACATATAGATTTTTGGAAAGTGAGGCAGTATAGCAATTTATTTTTTATGGTCCTTTCTTTTTCACATGTGTGACTAGCTGTTTTTACTTCTATCTGTTTGTGAAACTTGGGATTCAGTGAGTGTGTGTATATTTTAAAAGTATGTCTTGCAAACATCTCTAGCAATTGAAAAAGAAATCTGCTTTGCATTAATATTTATTATCACTATCATATGTATAAGATAGTTCATGGCTTTCTATTTTGTAGATTTTTTTTTTTCTGGATGATTTATATACTATGCAACTCCTATCAATTGGATCAGATGTCATGTTGCATTCTGGCATATATAATTGATTAGGTTTAGATTCTGCATAAGCTCAAGAAAAATATTTTATTGGGTGCAGTTTGTTTTTCTTTCTTTCTTTCATGGTATTGCTCCCTTTTGATCACATTTGAAATCAGTGATTATTTGAAGATTCTTGTTAATGTATTTGTAACTGTTTCGCAGTATTTAGATCAAGAATTTATTATATAACATTTTTGGGTATTGGTAATGAGCATATGATTTAAGCATGACTCTGATTTAGTTGGTTTCTCGATTTCATTATACAGGACTACATATTTTGTTATATCATAGATCTATTCTTTTGTTCGAATCCAGGGTAAGTGTGCAACAAATGACTTGAAGCTGTACTTATTGATTTCCATTCATTCATTCTTTCTTTATTATTATTATTATTATTTTAATGAAAGCTGATGATTTTAGAAAAGTCTGCAACACCATACTGTAATCAAGTTATAGTAAAGGAGTATTTGGACTGGGAATGGGGTTTGCTCGAATGATATAACTTCCTAGGTGTCCATTACTGTGTCAATATTATAAATTGTTTTTCTTGAAATGACGGCTGTTGATAAGAGGGCATGAAGTTATTTATTTACTTGTTATTATTATTATTTTTTCTTTCCTTATTGCCTAGCCTAACTGTTTCGATTTCCCATTTCATATTTGCACTTTAATGTTTCTTAGGTTTTGTCTTATTTGTGTGTGTGGATAATAGCAAGAGTTTGGAAGGTCAGGGAAGTCTTTCACTAATTTCTTTCCTTTATTTATTTATATATTTTAATTTTTTAATTTGATTATATTTTGAATTTCGATAGTTAATCTTGATGAAGGAGCACATTTTGAGCAAAGCAACTTTGGAGATTTTGTTGTTTAAATTTTTGTTTATCTCAGTTTTTTTTTTTAATTTTTATTTTCATGTATTTAGATATAAATTGTGACGTTAAAAATTTTTAGATTCCTTTGTGGATGATAAAATTGTAGACTATCTAATCATCACGTATAACAATCATCTCTATTCTTTTTAGGCTCAAGAATAGTGTCTTTAAGAGATCAGGGTTTTTCAGCTCTTTTGTGTATCATAAGACTTGTTAGGATTGCATTCATGCATATTTAAAATTCCTATTAATATTATTTGTGGTACTCTGAGAAAATTTTAGATAACTTATTATTTATTTTAAATTTTTATCTTATTTAAAATAATAAAAATAAAAATTATATATATTTATATGTTCTTAACCATTTTTTGTAATTTGTTTTTATTTGTTTCAATTTCCAATTTTCTTTTCCTTTTGTTTTGTCTTAAAAATAAAAATATTTGATTTTCATATATTTTTATGTTACTTTTAAAAATTATTTATTTATTCAATTTTAGTTTAAAACTACTATTTTTCCAAACTCTATTTTTAATTTACATTTCTTATTAAATGATTCTTTTTTTAGAAAATATAAATAATTCTATATTTGACAAGGATTTTGATACTTCTTTTAAAGGTATCCAGGCTCTACTTTTGATGGTTAAGCCAGTTTTTTCTTAATTCTTTTTAGTTTATTTTCTCAAATCTTATCAATGACTACAATTACTTAGTGAGCCCACATCTCTTTTTTATTTCTGATAGAGTAATAAGTAAATACCATTGAGACATTTAAATATTAATTAACTTTACCTTCTTTTATCTTTTAAATATTAATATTGTATATTTTAGGGACTAACAAAATATTTTGATCATAATATATATTGTATAATTATTGTCTAGATAATTATTTCTATTTAATGAGTGTTATGGGGTGTCTAACACATTCCCCATACACAATTTGACTCCTAAATCATTTTCTCTAATCAATAAGACTTGTTTTATCCATTTTTTAGTTTCTAATTCACTACAAGAAAAACTCGATTTTCCAACGGGATATTCCAATGGATTTTATCCGTTGGAATATTCCAACAAATTTTCGAACGGAATAAGTTTCGTTGGATTATTCCAACAGATTTTCCCACGGACTATCAGTCTGTTGTAATAATTCAACAGAAAGTGGGAATATTCCAACGGAATAAGGTATCCGTTGGATAATCCGTTGGAATAATCCAACGGATATTAGAACGGACATGTATCCGTTGGAATATTCCAACGGATATATTCCGTTAAAAATTTTTCGTTAAAATAATCAAAACACGCTTAAATAATACGACGCATTTTGATTATTTATTGAATTCCAACGGAAAATGTTGTTGGAATTTCCGTTGGAATGTTCAAAACACGCTTAAGTAAAACGGCGCGTTTTGATTATTTATTGAATTCCAACGGAAAGGTTCCGTTGGAATTTTCGAAACCCTTATACTCGTCCCCAAATTCATTTCTGCAGATCTGGCCGAGAAACCCGATTTTTGAACGCAGCGTCCGCTGTTTTTCTTTGTCCCGTCATCTTCTCCGGTGAGATTTCTTCGTTTTGTTCGGTGTTTGAAGCTTCATTTGCGCCATAGTAAGGTAAAATCCCTTTTTTAGTAAT